>MU001932.1:0-65894 GCA_010093585.1 Melanomma pulvis-pyrius CBS 109.77
ATACGCTGAGTAGCATGAACAACCTAGCATCAACGTACTGGAATCAAGGGCAGTGGAAGGAGGCTGAAGAGCTAGGGATGCAAGTGCTAGAGATAAGGAAGAGGGTGCTTGGAGAGGAGCACCCAAATACGCTGCTTAGCATGTACAACCTTGCATTTACGCTTAAGTCCCGAGGGCACAGCGAGGAGGCTATCTTACTATTAACAAAATGTGTTTCTCTACGGAAACAGATCCTCAGCCCTCAGCATCCAGACACAACAGCATCTCTTGAAACTCTAAATGAGTGGGAGTCGGAAAACTTAAAGATTAGAGTGTGAAGAGGCTTTATTTTGTGCGCATCACGCTTGTAAACTCCTATACGTAGTTTAGAAGAGACTGAAGATACCTAGACATTCTGTTTCCTTGCTAATGGCGACAGACTACGGTCAGTGCAAGTGCAGAACAGCCAAGTCCCTCAAGCATGCTTCTGGGTGTAATTTAACGCCATGAATATACTTTGATACAGAACATCATTACCACTACCAAGGAAGGGAGCCGACTCGCTCCGATCATACGGCGAGGCCTAAATGGCATCTTTAAAGCAGTTACAAAAGCTTGCTAATTAGGGTTCTTAAAGTTACAAGAAGATGGATTCTAATCGCAATTTCAAGCTAACTACTCCTACTACGACTACGGGCGAAGGAGATATAGATTGGATTGATACTAAACAAGGATCAGAGCTTGATATACCTTAACGCGCAGCCGACGGAATAGGAACATTACACTGCTAAAGCGATGTCGCAATTGATCATATATGCTCAAAACATTCTGCAGAATCGGTGTATTATTCTACCAAGAAATTGTCGCGATTCAATATGCGTATATATCACTAGAGCTTCAAAAGCTGTGTACGATATATCGCTATATCCGTGAATTACGACGGGACGTGCGCTTGGCGATAAAAAACAGTATGAGAACTGTGCCCGTTCCAGGGTTCCAGAGACTTCGAGATTCCAATAACCAATAGAGAGCCAGTCATCAAACCGTAATTTGATCTGCCCAAACAATCCAACTCCGGCCTCCAGATCCCGGGGAAGGGCAACCGATGCAGACATAGTACTCTCTCCCGACGTTCTGTCCCTTCTGTGTGACGGCAAGCTGAGTCCTCTGCGAAGAGCTGCAGCTTCGACAAGCCGGAAACCGACGTGCAGGAGCGGCTACTACGGCAACCTTGGGAAGAGGTTAGAGCATGTTATGGAGCGCACTACGAGAGGGTGTACATACTGTTTGTTGGTTGGTAGTGTAGTAGTGATTGTGCACTTCAGTCTTCTTGCGTGAAAAGAGGCCCATGGTGTCCTGGAGGGTGCCGGAAGAATCTGGACAGTTTTGAGGGAGAGTGGATAGCGGAGTCTCTTGAGAAGGAAATCTGGAGTTATAAAGCAATAGGGAATCTTCGACGCGTTGGCATCACGGCCGGTACTTGTACCCGGCTTGCGCCTTCGGACCGACGCGATAAAGTGTGCCTCCACCTGCACGACCAGCAATTCGCGTATTTCCTTGGCCTGTAGGATCTATGAGAATGCAAGCCACGAAACCGTAAACGCAGGCCATAGCGAATCGTATGTGCCGATCTTTCCTGAATAGCATATCTCCTAGCGCCCATAAGAAATCACGCGTGTGCACTGCCTGTCCAATGGGCCGACTTACTGCAGGCGCAGCCTCATCCGTTTATCCATTGCGACATGTGCAGTGTCTAGGACTGAGCGACAACTATGTACTTACAAAGCGCTCAATGCTAATTGTGAACAGCAATTTCATCGAACTAGAGACCTTTAATTCCTTTCCACTTAGGACTCCATAGGGGAATGCGCCGTACACAAGTCGTTGGTTGAGGTACCGACTCACCGGTTCCTCGTATAAAAGCGGAAACTACTGCTCAAACAGCGCCACACTCCATCAGCTGCATACTTTGAGACTTGTAGTAAATGAGCCAGGAACACGGCATTGATAAGCAGCTGATTCTTGTCCAAGTTGGTGGAATGCTTCTGGCGCCCTGAATATTAGCTAGGACAGGCATGGTTAGGTTGCTGCCAAGGAGGTATTACAGCGTCGACGGTGAGACCTATTCGCACACCACAATTAACACACCCTTCAAGATCGGGACTAGCTCTTGGCTAATCAGGCATAGAGGCTTTGGGAAAGATGAAAACCAACCTCGAATACTTGCCATATTCACAGTTGCAGCATATAGCCACTGTGGAATCTGCTGCGATGGTTGCCGCAATACATACAATGGTGGGGCCTCAGAGTCTTCTGAGGTTTGATATGCCCGGTAATCCAGTACATCGTGACACTGCTCATCCAAAGCTTCCTGTCAATCTCCACTACCTCTCCTCAGTAGGCGCCTGTGTGAGGCGCGTATAATCTTTCAGTGGAGGTGAATGAAGACTTTTGAGGTAGGCGTTGTTACTACTGGTTGGCATATGATACGAGTGGCACGATTAGCGCCACGTTTCGAGTGACACGGACTAGAAATAGCTGGAATATATTAACGTTCTCCCAGGCAAAATAGAGATCCAATACGGTAGATAAGGAATTAAATCGGGCTGGTCGGCTTCGGGGTGGTCTACAGTATGGATCGAGAAAATATGAGCAAGAAACGTACTCTCTCCGATCCTCGGACTGTTCGCCTGGGCATCGTTTTGTCTCTGACCAGCTTCGGCATAGCATAGAAACGGAGACATCAATAGAGGTATGCTTACTCCGATATTCGGACTTTGGCAGACATCTTCATCGACATCACGGAAGTCTACCAGTCGCGTGCCTATGATAGTATAATCTATTTCGAAATAAATATCGATGTCGTCTTTCTACGCTACTACTATTTCAATGACTTCGTGCTTCAGATACTTCCTCCAATGTGAACGATGAATGTATCGGCAGCCAGGAAGGCTACCATATAGCCTTCCACTAGGGAAATTCTCATATTCTAAAATGATTCAGAGTAATATATGGGCGCAAGGCTGAGTACCACACCGAAGTCACTCTAGGTTTGGATGCAGAGCACGCATGGACATACAGGTAAGATCACCAAAAAGAGGGTTGATAGAAGGATCGACGCTGGAGAGCAGCCTGGGGAGCGGAAAATACTGCGCGAGGATGGGTAGCGCTGCCTAGTGGTTTCGACACCAACGAAACTCGAGTTCGCGCCGACAAGGGAGCGGAAGTAGCGGTCTACGACGGGGAAATTGAAGTCGTCGCTAGGCCGAAGGTGTCTTAGGGCCTTGAGTAATAGCTCGGCGAGAAGGTTGCACTAATATAACAGTGGTGGTTTCTTCTGACATGGGGAAGCATGTTTGAATTTTAAATTGAGACTTTAGTGAGGAGCGGGGCCTCATCTACGCATATTTACCCTATGATCTCCTTCTACCAGTCTTTAAGAAAAAGTAGGAACTGGACTGGGTGAACTATAATATTTCTGCCGATGGATGATTAGCACAGAGGCTTCTTTCTAGCTAACCTCTGGACGGAAAGGCCGAATTCTGGGCTCCAAAGCCAACCACAGTCCCCCATTCTCTCTCTTTTCTCACCTCGGGGAGGAAACACTCACAAAGGTATAGCTAGAACCGGTCGGCCTCCTCCCTGCTAGTAATAACTATATCAAGTACTAAATCGGCTATATTACATTTATTTCATCGATCGTGTCTATACGTGCTGTAGTTACTACGTGTCTGAACATGGCCTAGAGCTAAGATGCGCAGCCCCCCTCTATCTCAGCCCCAACCCCCTCAGCTGCTCTCCGCCGTCTAACCAGCTCCTCGCACACCCTCAAGTCTTTCATGGCCCGCTCACTCTGTTCAAAATAAACAGCTAAATAGGACTCGCGCAACCTTTCAATTAATGTAAGACATAAGTTTTTAGATAGGATCCCTCTTATGCACAAGCGATCTGCGCGTATACTGACTGGGTTTAGGCAACAATTTCTTTCACTTACCATCAGCCTCTATCTCCATCCTAGGCCTCCATCCTCAAGATATATCTTTCCTCTCAATTCTCTTAGAGAAACTCTCGCATAGGTTTTGATGCGCTCTGTATCTCCTAGCTCTTTGGGCGGTTCCCCATGTCTGTTATCTTGTCTTCCGCTTCGCGACTGAAGCCTGAAATTCGCCTGGGTCAGGCTATATCTGAATTCGAAGCGGACCTCTCAGATGAACAGAAAACATCATTCCGAACCTATAGGTCTCAATCGCTCAATTCCCCTCCGGACCTCAGCGATGTTATGCGACTTACAGCCGAGATTGACCGTCGGGCGTCTGGAAAGGTCGGCGGACGTTGTTTTGGACCTCGGTTCACGAATTTTCTGCAGATAGTCCAGCAATTTGCTGCACTTGGAGACGTAGTAGTGGGGGGCTCCCAGAATATGATTGCATGTGGCGTCTGGTCGCTTGTGCGCATGTCATTGCTCGTTAGTGACTTGATTTTCTTCACTGTTTTGCCTACTGATACCTTCGTAGACAATTGTAAATTACTCGTCATATATTGAAAGGGTGTCCGCTCTCTTCATGAATGTCGGTCGTTCAGCACCACGTTACCAAACCATATCCTTACTCTATTCCCGATCCAGGAATCTACAATCACATCTCTCTGAATACTTCATTATTGTAGTTAGTCTTTGCCATCAACTCTTGAAGTTTACACAGAAGTCGGTCTTCAGACAAGTTGCATCTACTCTTAGCGACTCGGAAATAAAGACATTTCAATCAGATCTCGACGTCTACGCGAATGCAATCAAGGAGGAGATGAACCTGCAAATGGCCCAGAAAATTGAGGAAGAAGCTCGAGAGAACTCTCGATTCAGGGCTTTATCAAGCAAGTATTCTAAAGCCGCATTGCACCAGCAAAAGCTGGCTACAAATCTACGAGTTCTCAAATTTTGCTCCAAGTACGATCACGAGATGGCCTGGAAACAGACTCGAAAAGTCGGAAACACAACCCTATTTAGCCAGGTCGCCGCATACCAGGAGTGGAAAATCCAGGCGGAGTCTTGTACACTGGTTTATACCGGTAAGCTAGGATCAGGGAAGTCTGTTTTACTTGCAAATATTGTCGATGATTTGCATATTTCCGTGCCAAGTAAGAATATTGCAGTGGCTTACTTCTTTTGCCGACACGACAATTCTGAGAGTTTAAAGGGGCAAACCGTCATTGGTTCTCTAGCGCGACAGCTGTTACGCACAATGCCAGATCTTGCTATGGTAGCAGAATTGTGTGATGAGACCAATTCATCTCCAGATTTCGACGAAATTCTAGAACTGCTCTGTCGCGCCCTTCCCCCCAATTACAAAGCGTACTTTGTCCTTGATGGCTTGGATGAATGTGTCCAGTCAGAGAGAGACATATTGGTTCAACAACTCAAGAAGCTCCAGGAGACACTTACACTGCTTCTCTGCGTTTCATTCAGACTGGAGCCTAATAACGCATTGGAATTAGACCCTGCAAGGTTCGTTGCTGCTAGGATAACTTCGATTCCTGACGATAATCCCGATATTGAGGCATTCATTGAGGCCGAGTTAGCGTATTGCCTAGAGAGCAGAAAGCTTGTAATAGGAGACCCCACCTTGATACTGGAAATACAAGACGCTCTCTTAGAAGGATCGAAAGGAATGTTCCTCTGGGTAGCTCTCCAAATCCAATCCTTGTGTGCCATGGAAACAGACCAGTCTATCCGGGATGCTCTAGTGGATCTTCCCAAGGATCTCTCAGAAACCTTTTCTCGAATTCTACGAAGATCAGAAGGATCAGGAAGGCCATATCAGAGACGAATACTACAGCTTGTTTCAGTGGCTTATCAACCCTTGACAAGAGATGAGCTGCGAGAAGCCTTGAGTGTAGTTCCTGGAGATACTGTCTGGAATCCTTCAAGACTCTTGAATGATGTATATTCGACATTGGCATCCTGCGGAAGTCTCTTGGTTGTCGATGAAGAAGATTCAACTATACGATTTGTGCATCACAGTGTCAAGCAGTTCCTCCTCGGTGAATCTCAAGACTCATCCAGCACGGCATTTACAATTGATAGCGCACAGTGGGCAATGGCAGATATCATTAGCACCTACCTCAGTTACGGCGTCTTTGGAACCGAACTATCCACGATGAGGGTCCCACAAGTCTCTACAGGATCAGCACCGGCTACAATTATTAGTTCAACCCTAGGTTCATCTAGCAGTGTCCAAAGTCTTGCATTGAAACTCTTAAAGTCTAGGAAACGCCCAGACTATAATATCGGCAAGACGCTCGCAGGAGCGCGCAAAAGTTTTCAGTCACAATCAGTAGATGCATTTCACTTCTACTCTTACGCAAAGTCATATGGGCAACAGCATATCCTGCACTGTTCAGAACAAGAGCAACGCATGTATGAATTGCTACTCAGACTATGGAAAGGGAAGGGATTAAATACAATCATTACTAACAATGAAGTGTTGATTTATGCAGCACAGAAAGGACACGAGGCAATGGCTAAGCTGCTGCTTGAGACGTGCCAGGTCAACGTTAATGTTCCAAATTGTTATGGACAGACTCCACTATCGTTGGCGGCGCTAGCTGGACACGAAGCGATAGTCAAGCTGCTGCTTAAGTCAGGCCAGGTTGACAGCTCCCAGGATCAGGACAGACAGACTCCGCTAGCGCTGGCGGCATCAAGAGGGCACAAAGCAGTAGTCAAACTGCTGCTTGAGACTAACCAGGTTAACGTTGATGTTCTAGATTATTACGGAGAGACTCCGCTAGCGTTGGCGGCGCGAGGAGGGCACGAGGCGGTAGTCAGGCTGCTGCTCGAGACAGGCCAGGTCAATGTTGACGTTAAGGATCAAGACGGAGAGACCCCGCTAGCGTGGGCGGTGCGAGGAGACCACGAGGCGGTAGTCAAGCTGCTGCTTGAGACAGGCCAGGTTTACGTAAACGTTGGAGATCAGAACGGAGAGACTCCGCTAGCGTGGGCGGTACGAAAAGGGCATGAAGCAATAGTCAAGCTGCTGCTTGAGACAGGCCAGGTTTACGTTGACGTCAAGGATAAGGGCGGACAGACTCCGCTGGCGTTGGCGGCACTAAAAGGGCACGAAGCAATAGTCAAGCTGCTGCTTAAGACAGGCCAGGTCAATGTTGAAGCTGAGGATCGGATCGGGCGGACTCCGCTGGCGTTGGCGGCACAAGGAGGGCACGAAGCAATAGTCAAGCTGCTGCTTGAGATGAGCCAGTTTAATCTTCGGGATCATTACGGACTTACTCCGCTGGCGTTGGCAGCACGAGAAGGGCACGAGGCAGTAGTCAAGCTGCTGCTTGAGACTGGCCAGATTGAGGTTAATTTGAGGGATCACGACGGACTTACTCCGCTGGCGTTAGCAGAACGAAAAGGGCACAAAGCGATAGCCAAGCTGCTGCAGGAACATGTTAACATTTCTTAGTAACCTTCTACTTGACTTGACATCCTCTTTTTCTATTACCTACTACTTTCTTCTCTTTATATGCTTCTTAGGGTAGCATGCTATGAATATAAGTTATGTTTTGCTTCGTCTTAAATTTGCTTGCTGATAGATCAGGTTGGTCTGCTAAACCAACTAGGATCATGCTTGCTAGGATGTAATGTAGTAATTGGGTGTCTTTTATAGAACCTTTACTAAGTAGCTAACATGCCTTTGGGCCACGAGCTTTAGGATTTTTTTAAAAAAATCAAGTACTTGCCTTTATCAAAGGACGTATTGTGGCAAATACTGTAGGATGCGGATATGCTAGTAGGGAGGATGGATGGCCCTCAGCCTGATATCTTCCAAGACTATCAATGGTCCCTTGTATAAGACAACTTGGTAAAGAGCTAATATAATTGAACGAAGAGTGCAGATTGAGGGTAGATTTCCACAGAGTCAGGTTGGGCCTAGAGCAAAAGAAGACGGAGTTAAAGAAATGAGTGAACTTTCACACAAGAGGAGAAGTAGTCCGGATTACATAACGCAGCACTAGCCTTCACCGCCTCGGCAGAATAAGTTACGTAGTGGTGTTGCCTCGGCGGGGCCATTTATCATAACCACAGCTCACATCTTTTCTTTTCCCCGCACCTCTCCTCCTCCAACTTCCTGCTTGTCTCCGCCCAATCCCCCCAAAATGGAGATGCCCAAATCAAAATACGCAATCCACGAAGCCTGTCGCGAAGGCGGCAGTACGTTTCCTAAGCTCCCCACCTCCAAATCTCTTAGCTTCGTTAACAACCTCCCAGCATCCCGCGTAGAATCCCTCCTCGCCGCAAACCCCACGCTCTCCCAACTCCACGATGAAGACTCGCGCCTTCCCCTCCACTGGGCCGTATCCTACAACCACCTACCCATCGTGCAACTCCTCTCCCAAACCAAAACCTTCGACGTCGACGCTCCAGACGGCTCAGGCTGGACGCCGCTAATGATGGCGTGTTCAAGGAAAGACGCAGAGGGCATAGTGGACTTGTTGCTGAGGAAGGATGCAGACGTCAACGCGAAGAGTGCGTCCTGCCACACTGCATAAGACACGCTTAAAGGTTGGCTGGATCTCATTGCTGATATACAGGATGTAGACAACAACGGCCAAACGGCCCTCCACTTCTGCGCCTCCAAATCCGCCCTCGACATCGCCCGCACCCTGCTCGCGCAATCGCCGCCCGCATCCGCCCGCATAAAAGACAAGCGGGGACAGCTCCCGCTCCACCGCGCCGCAGCCGTGGGCTCCGTGCCCATGATGCGCATCCTACTCGACGCTAAGTCGCCGCTCAACGCTACAGACATCGACGGCATGACGGCGCTACACCATGCGATATGTGAGGGGCATGGGGACGCAGCGCTGTTATTGCTAACGCAGGGCGCCGATTTCGAGAAGGAGGATAGGGACGGGAGGAGGGCGTTGGATTTAGTACCCGATGTAAAGGTACGTGAAATTCGATATCTCGAGGATTATAGGTGTGACGTGCTAACGAGTCGCAGACACGGAGTTTCATCGTGCAAGCAGCGGAGCGGGAGGGCATAGATTTGGAGTAATCGATCAGACCATCTACCCGCGAAATTCGGGTAAAACATAGATGTGTGTAGACTACAGATATGGTAGACAGAAAGAGATTCCAGAATGCGGAATCGAGAAAAGTGGTCGGTGCCAAACCCTACTTGGGAAAAAGAAGCCTCCTCCCAGACTCCGCGCACCCGCACCCAAGATCTAAACCAACAGATGGTGGACAACTCCGAAGACGCCTCTCAATGAAGCAAATAGACATGTTTGACTCAACTCAGCTCAGACTCTACTTCATAGTCTCCACCAAATCCCGATAAATCTTCTTCAGATCAGCAACATCTCCCTCCAACTCGTCCACCCTCTCGCTCTTCTCCCCGAGCATCTCAAGTGTAGTCTGATATCTCTGATCCATCTCTCGTAACTCCTTCTCCAACTTGTCCACCCTCTGGTCTTGGGCCCGCTTCTCCTCAATTTCCCGCATTAGCGCCACAACCTCCTCGCGGGCCTCATCGCGCTGTGCCACAAGACGAGCCATCTCCTCTTTGGACATCGCCTTTTCGGATTCCAGGCGGCGCACTGCAGCGCTCATGCGTTCAACGAGTTGGACCGAGGGACCAGCGCCAACTGTAGATACAGAGATCATATCGTTGATGGTTCTATGTGGAGATCCATTTTCATATCCCTCGTCGTGGTCGAACATGTTGATAGAAGGTGTGTTGGATGCGCTGGCGCCGTTAAAAGTAGAAAAAGACGCTGGGAACGAGTCTTGACGCTGAGGCGTGCCCATCTCAGGAGTGCGGCTCGATTTCTGGCGAGAGCTGGAAGGCCGACGGTCGTCGAGCATGCGGTCTAGAGGCGATAGGGGGTTTTCCATACCCGCGGAAATGGACCGAGGCATAACCCCAGCTCGTCGGCCATGTAAACCAAGCGGGTCAGGCGAATGTCTGCGATTCGATGCAGAGGGGGAGTTGGCGCGTAGATAGTTTTCTTGAGATTGAGCCTGCATTGGCATCTCCATTCGCCATTTATTCCTCTCCTCTTCGAGCCGTTGCTGGAATTCGGCCTCCCATATTTTCTTCTCTCTCTCGAGGTCCGCGCGCATGTCTTGTGCGGCGGATTCTGCTTGTGTTAAGCGGGCTTGTAGTTTCTGGGCCGAAGTGCGCTGCTCGGTGAGATCCTGGTCGAGTGATCTGGCTCGATCATTGATGCTCTCGAGTTCATCTTCCAGTTTCCGCGCCTTAGAATTTACGTCTCTAGCTTTGCGCCTGATGTCGGATTCGCGCTTGGCTGTTTCGTCGCGGTCCTTCTCGAGCGCCGCGACACGGGATGTCAGTGTACTCTCAATGCCTTGCCAGTTCTCAGAGGCAAGGGCGTATTGGGTCTGCAACGTTTCGATTTGGCGGAGGAGCTTGGCTTGGGTGTCACCAGTGGCGGAAGACGAGACTTCCTCGGAACGACTGCGGAGGAGCTCGAGTTTGGTCTCAAGATTCTAGATGAACCTGTTAGTATGATGGAATGTATAGGTGCACACGGGGTATTTACGGCTATCTCGCCGCGCAACTCAAGCTCTGCGACCTTGGCTCTCTCTTGTTGTCTCGCGGCGTCCTCTTTGGCGTCCTGTAAATCTCGCCTGCCGCGATCTTCGGCCAACTTCTTCTCTATCCTGATATTCTCCATATCTTCCTTAAGTGATGCAGTAACCCTCTTTTCAGCTTCCAGAGCTCCAGTCTGAATTCGCTTCTCTGCATCCTCAACCCGATTCAAGGCATCGTTTAGCTGCCGTCTAAGCTCCGCAATTGTGAGGCCCGCTTCTTCGCGCTCCGACCTGATAATCTCGAGATCTTTTTCAATCCTCCCCACAATCTTCAGCTTGTCCTGTGCGGACTTTTCTGCAGCTTCCGCGCGCTTCGCCCTCTCCGTCTGATCTCCAATACTTCTTTCAGCCTTGGACAGCCGCTGCTTGAGAATTGCGATCTCCTTGTCCGTTTCCTGAGCCTTCATGCGCATCTTCTTGATCGTGGTCATATGTTTCATTTCCGTCCTAGAGAGCTTCTGACCCTCTTCCATGAGTGCTGAGATTTGTGCATCCTTCTCCGCCAATTTCTTGTCCGCGGGTGTGGCATCTTCATCCGTCAGCGCGGTCTTTGCGGAGGAGGCCAACTGCTGAGAAAGATATGTGAGCTTAGATTGTAAGGCGTCGATACGCTCGAGGTGCGAGTTGAGCTCCTCACGGTGGTCGCTAAGTGTTTCCTCGTGGGTCTTTCGGAGTGACGAGAGTTCGGCGTCGGCGGTCCCGGGGGAGCGCGGGGTAGGAATGTCGAGGTCTCCAGACGCGGAAAAGTCGATGGACGGGCGAGATCGGCTGCTGTCGATAGACTGTCGCGGAGACGAGGTCTGGGGAGTGAGAATGGAGGGAATTGGCATGGACGGCATTGCGAATGAGGCTGGCTGGTCCGACACAACAGATGTGGCGGGAGGAGAAGCCAGTGGTGAGTCTGTCGACGGGCGTGGTGATGCATCGAATTTGCTAGCATCTGCTTTGGATCCCTCATCTCTGCCATCTGCAGCTGCCTCTGGGGCGAGTTCTGACACTCTTGAATCAATGCTTGTTCTGCCAGTGTCGGCGGTGATGCCAGGACTCCGCACGGCGGGACTCTCTGGCCGCGAAGGGAGCTCTGATGAAGCTCTCGAGTCGGGTCTATCGGTGCCTTTAGTCACCGCCTTTGCCAGGCGGTCCTGCAGCCGTGAGTTCGGCCTGCTCCGAGACGCGGTCCGCGGTGGTCCTAAATCGGATGTAAGCATGGGTATGTTTGCAGCTTCACCTATGCTGTGTCCCCTTGAGAGAAAGGAGTGCATGCCCACCTTGCTCGACCTGCAGCTTCTGTGTCTCGGTAGCATCCTGCTGCTTGGTTGCTGCCTCCGCGGCCCTCGCCTTCGCGCTCGCCTGGTCGTCGTCGGCTAGGATGGTGTCGAGGCGCGACTCGAGGCCCGCGACGGCGCCGGAGAGCAGCGAGCCCCATCGCGACTTTGGCGGCCCGCTCATCGTGGAGCTTCTCAACGTATTCCTTCCTTCCCTATCGATGGAGATGTTCGTGTCCGTGGAGCTGTGCTAGCGATCACCGACTTGAGGTTTTTCGTCTCGGTCCATTCATGGCTCGAGTTCGCAAAAGGCCAGGTTGCGAGCTGCTGAGGTTGGACGAAGGAAGCCAGGCTGTGTAGTCGCGGGGAACCAGGGCGGAGGATGGCGGCCCCAGCGCGTATGCAATTCGCAACCCCTAGCGTGTGCCGCAGCTCGTCGTTTGTAATTGGAAGAGTCGCTGTCCTGGGAGGTTCAGTAGGCACGGTCGTGGCACCAAGTGGCGTTGAGGTATCGATGTCGCTGGCGCTGGTCCCGTTGAAACAAACGCTGCGTGGCCCGTGTCCTCGGGATCCGTGACGCAAGCTCGCTGATTTGAGGCAAAAGCTGGGGCAGATGATGACGAGAAGGATTTGAGGATTAGAGTACTACCCGCGTGAAGGGCGTACTACAAGGTATGAAGGTAGATGTGCTCTACTGCTACTTTTGGAAACATTCTAGAGCTGAAACCCAGGGAAGTTCACAGTGCTTACCCGATTGAGTTAAGGTCCTAGCACGGAATCCTTACCGCGATCTATCGATGTCGACATTTCGATAACACTTCAACCAACACCGAACCTACCAGATTTCACACAACTATATGAGATCCCTCAAGATGCCTCTAGCAGTAAGTAATATCCTAAACTTGTCATAATTTATCGTCACAGGTGCAATACATGGCATTTTGTACCTCTAGTGTCTATTCATTGTATCCACCTGGGCAAGTTTCGACTTGCTGAAGCCATAGATGGAACGATGTATCCCAAAGAAGACCGGAGATTTACAGCTTCCTAATTGAATTTCCTTATCTCTTTTGTACATGATGTTCAAATATCCGAGATCCTGTCCTTTTCAATCCGCGATCTACTCGTTTCTTAACGTTACATATCCCTCAACCTTTCTCGGTTCCCAACTCAACAGATATTCTTCAACCACACCATTCTCGGTTCCCAACTCAACATATCCTCTCAAAATCGCCCCTCTGATAAACCTCCCAGGCAATTGGGCAAATATGCAGCACGTCCTCCATGACCCACAACCTCACCCAATGTCTCTCTCTCGTCGAAAAAGCCTCCCGCGCCGGGGCCTCTGCACTTTTCCTCCCGGAAGCCTCCGACTACATCGCCTCCAACGCCGCATCTACAATCTCTCTCTGCCAACCCGTAACCACCTCCCCGTTCGTCCTAGGTCTCCAAGCCTCCGCTCTAAAACACCGGCTCCCGATCAACGTCGGCGTCCACGAGCCCACTACCGACGGCAAGAAAGTGAAGAACACATTACTCTGGATTGACGAGCAGGGCCAGATTATGCAACGGTATCAGAAACTGCACCTGTTCGATGTAGAGATCAAGGATGGGCCTATCCTCAAGGAATCGAATTCCGTAGAAAGGGGGCCGAGGATCGAAGACCCCTTCCCAACGCCCCTCGGCAAAGTAGGCATGCTGATATGCTTTGACCTGCGCTTCCCGGAGCCCTCACTCGCGCTCCGCCACCGGGGCGCACAACTCTTGACTTATCCCTCCGCATTCACGGTGCCGACGGGCAAAGCGCACTGGGAGATTCTGCTGCGTGCCCGCGCCATTGAGACCCAGTCGTACGTCATCGCGGCAGCGCAATGCGGATTCCACAACGAGGAGAAAACAAGGCGGAGCTATGGACATAGCGTGATTGTTGATCCATGGGGTAAAATTGTGGCTGAGTTGGGGGGTGAGGAGGATGAGAAAGGTCAGGGCTTGGATGTTGGGGAGATTGCGCTTGCGGAGATTGATTTAGAAGTGTGTGAGAAGGTGAGAAGGGAGGTGCCGCTCTTAAGGCGGACGGATGTATATCCTGAGTTAGTGTAGGAGATTTTGGGGAGGGGTTGGAGGATGTGAAATGCAAAAAGGATCGAGTAAGCTTTATGAACAGTGATTTGCTGGATCCGGTATCTAATCGTACCCAAACGCTTTAGGCTATTCATTGACATCGACCATATCCGTGAATCTTGTTATGGTGCGGAGTTCTAGTCAACAGCCAAAAGGTCTGAGTGAACCCCATTGAACAAGGCATATTAGTTCAACACCTAATTGCATGCAAATAAAGGTCGCATACTGTTTAGAAGCGCTTCAGAACTCCGCATTCAGATTTCGGCTTCTGAAAAAGTGAAAATACCATATTCTAAAATACTAGGTACAATGCCCTAATCTCTTCCAGAACTTACTACCTCAGGGGTATCCTCTGTCATCCAAACACCACCCAAGCTCCCAACAACAGATCATCAGTTCCCATCTACGTATTCCAAATCCAGTCCTTGAACAAGTCGCTCCTTACCACGTAAATCCAGCCAAGCAAGTGAATGATCGGGGACTTCAATATCGTGAATTATCCGACTCACTACCTCTGAAGGTGGACAGTCGATCAGTTCCGCTAAGCGTTCTAATAGTGTAGTGTATAGCGATCGTCTCCTCGTAACGGGATTCTGTGCTGGGCCTTGCGTTACTGGTGGCATGAAATCGCCTACATCTACGTTGGCAGTATCCCAGTCGTGGATTGTGTGGTCGTGGTACAAGCACATGAGAGTTCTGCAGCAGGGTGAGATTCTAACGCGGACACATACAGCTGGGATTCACTCACGTCTCAGATTCATCGGCGTTCAGAAGGCTATCAGAGATAAACTCAGGGCCAAGGTTCATAATGCCTTCTGAGAAGCAGAACTCGACGTCGTTCCGTAGCTCGAGTCGATTGGCGTCCAAGAAGCGGCCGTACGTGTTCTGATTGATAGTGCCTTTGCCATGATAGCGTGCAGTGCGGGTGGCGTAGTCCACGGAAAGGAAGATAGCGGTGAGCGGATCCTGTGGGAGAGACTTGATGAAGGCGATCTTATCGTTTTGGTCATCTATACCACCGTTAGTGATCTTTCGGATGTGAATGATGTCGGGTTACTAGCCAATAGAACAGAGACGGTATAGCAGCAGTAGTCCGGTGTTGACCACAGCCATGTTATGCTTCTCTACTGCATAGCAATTCATATCCGAAAGGAGGACGGCCATGACATCGTCTACTACATCGTATTGTTGAATGCACCTAGCCAACCAAGCATAGGTGATTGAGTTCTCGTCGCAGGGGAAGTCCTGGCAGGCGTGGGGGAGATTCCGGAGTGCAAAGTTCTTTGCTATGGATGTTTGGTAGTTCACTAGGAGTTCGTGGAAGCGGGAGTGGACCAGGGCGAGCTTTAGAACAACAGTGGAGTCGAATGGGATTCTCTGTATAACTTCGACAAGAAGCTCCACCGGAAACGATGTATTGATAAGATTAAATCTCATCTGAGACATGATGTTCAAGATGGCGATGTTGAATTTGATATAAGAAAGTAGGAAGGTAGAGAAGCCGGGGAGTTGGCAAGAGTGATCGAGGGTTCGTTTATATATCTCGAGGTAGGCTCGAGCAGTATTGAGTAGTACTAGAAATGTGGGGCATATAATTCAATGAATACCGTGTTGGCAGCTCCAGCCAATGGAGTACCGTGATGTCCTCAATTGCGTAAGACCGACGATTAGCCGAAGGCAGCATTCACGGTTCTACCTCTCACCTATGGCAAAATTTATCTTCACCCTTGGTCCAAGCTTCGGTACCAGTCAAACCTATCGCGCTAGACTGTATGCTGTTCACTGTTTTTCGGTACCTTGTTGTAGCATTGTTTTACTATTGTGATAAAGCCTTATTACCACCCAGCCAAAGAGTATCTCCAACATCTCCAACATCTCCGACCTGGAGCTCTAAGGTCAGGGCATGTACAGCTCCTGTTCTAAACGGGATATTAAAATGATAAATACACGCTATATATAAAACAGGAGGCCCAAGCTCAAAAACTTGGACGATGGGTGAAGATAACTTTTGCGATTGGTGAGATGTACCGAACCCCCACGATTCTCGCCGTTTAAGAATAATTCGGAAACGCATGTTTGTATCGTGGAAAGTACCATGTGGCTCATGAAGGTGTGACCGAGTCCGCCTGGCCGTTCGCAGTCTTGGGGACATTGAATGTGCTGCGGTGAATTGAAGGGAGCTAGACAGCACGCGACAGCACGCGCGTGAGCAAGGTGACAGGCGCTCTAATGGTGAATTTTATGAATGTGAATCAGAGGATGGAATGGAAGAACGTGAAATTGGGTGACGATGAGGAGAAGGATAAGGAGCGTGCGATTGGGTCACCGTGTGTCATTGGGCAAATAGATCACACCCAAGTTCAGTTACACTACACCTCGTGATTCGTGATTTGTGATCCGCCCTAGCAAATCTTGGCCTGGAGGTACAACCTATGAGATCGGCCTGGGTTGTTAAGCTCCGTAAGGTTGCCTCGATCTCATCGCTTCTTGTCGTTCGCGATGTGGCTGTCTGCGGATGTCCTTAGTTAGCGCCGATCGTCCTAAAGCTTGGTTAGCGTCACTGATTCCTCGAATAACGACCTCTACCGTTGGTCGGAAAACCATATGTCAACTGCGATTCTGGACTATATCTTTACGAATCTTTCACGGTGCCTCTAGAGCCCGAGGACCGAACCCACATTCTTGGAGATTAGTCATGGCATTGAAGACGTATGACGCAAGCAGGTGTTCCATTGTAGAGCTTAAAAGGACTTGTATGTACCTTGATGTAGTTGTTTTCATTCTCAACTTTTATTAATTGTTGTTTCCATTCCTTCCATTCCTTCTCATCATCATGGTGTGGGACATCATCCGTGATTCGACCTTTGGACATCTCGTTCGACTCGCAAGTAAAGGGAAATACTTCCAATACACTGAAGAGCACGATTCGTTACTATGGAAGAACTTCATCAAAGAAGAACAGTCGGCAATTATAACTCAGCATAGAGATTCAAATACCCCGGAAGACGGCTCAGAGTTGCCACTCAGGGATACACAGAGACCAGTCTCTACAGCATCTTCTCGGACCCAGCTACCCGAAGAAGACAGCACACAACGGAGCGAGGCAAGCGGAGTACGAGTCGATCCTGAGAAAGGAAGAGATAAGCATGTGATAGACTGGCTCGGGCAGGATGACCCTGACGTGAGGGTAGTCAATTCATACGGCGAACAGAGCTAATGTGTGGCTTTAGAACCCTAGAAACTAGTCGACAGGGAAGAAGTTCTTCGTCACGTTCGAAGTCTGTTTTCTCACTTTCAATGCCTACATAGGCTCTGCGATCTATACTGCTGGTATCGTGGCTGTCATGCGCGTATTCAATGTCTCTCAAGTTGCAGCCACCCTTGGTCTAACCTTGTGAAGATTACATTCTTGTCGCCAGTTGTTGTTAATACTAACTGCTCTACAGATACGTCGCCGGATACGGCTTGGGACCAATGGTATGGGCTCCCATGTCCGAGGTGCCATTCATTGGGCGCAACCCAATTTATATTGGAACTCTATTCGTATTTGTTATGTTCCAGATACCTACCGCCCTCGCCTCCAACTTCGGCATGCTTCTTGCCTTTCGATTCCTGACTGGCCTTTTCGGATCACCAGCTCTCGCTACTGGAGGAGCATCTATAGCTGATATGTACACTTCACGGAAGCAAGCGTACGGGCTAGCAATCTGAGGAATCTCTACCGTCTGTGGCCCTGTTCTAGGCCCTCTTGTAGGAGGATTTGCCGCGCAAGCCGAGGGCTGGACATGGACTGTCTGGGAACTCATGTGGCTCTCTGGATTCTGCTTCGTCGTCTTATTCTTCTTCCTACCTGAAACAAGTTCGACCAATATCCTTTACCGACGAACACGCAGGTTGCGTAAAATCACTGGCAACGATAGACTCACGTGTAAGCCGGAGATTATGGCGGAGGAAATGACAGGAAAAGATATCGCACTCATGGTCCTCATCCGGCCAATCTCTCTCAACTTCACCGAACCCATGGTCTTCCTTCTCAACCTCTACATCGCTCTCATATACGGCCTCCTTTACATCTGGTTCGAATCATTCCCCATTGTATTTGTCGAGATTTACGGGTTCAACCTCGGACAGGAGGGTCTTGCCTTCCTTGGCCTCTTGATCGGAGCATTGGTCACCCTTGTCGGTCTCTTCTCATGGCTCTACTTCTATCAGGAAAATCAGTTCAATGAAAATGGCGAGCTGCAGCCTGAGAAACGCCTTCCGCCTGCCATGGTAGGAGGCTTTTTCGTTCCCATATGCCTCTTCTGGTTCGGCTGGTCTGCGTGCCCATCAATCCACAGGATCATGCCGATAGTTGGCTCGGGATTCTTCACCGTCGCGGCATTTCTGCTGTTTAATGCTGTTCTACCGTATCTGAGTGATGCTTATCCGGAATACACTGCCAGTGTATTTGCTAGTAATGATCTTATGAGGAGTGCATTTGGAGCTGGATTCCCGCTTTTCGCAAACGCGATGTATAGGCGCTTGGGTATTGGTTGGGCGAGCAGCACATTGGCTTTTCTTGGGATCGCGTTTATTCCGATTCCGTATGTGCTTTACATATATGGCCAGAGGCTGAGGCAGATGAGCAGACATGCTAGGAAAGATATTTAATCGGTGAGTTATCTTTTGTGGGCTCATAATTATTCAAAGTTTCACGATTTTCTTTCCGTTTTCTCAAAATATGTGTGTAATGCTATTCTTCTCGGTTAACTCTGTCACAAACGAAAGGTGTTGTCCTTGAGTTCCTGCATCATTTAGCCACCCGGATAGATTGTTTCCATATTGGACACGAACTGCCCATGTAAAGATGGATCTCCGTTTAGGACTCTACTACGAGTTGTAAATTAGCACGCGTCAATGTTGTGGGCTTTCGTCGCTTATTATGTATTAATTCGTCTCAATGCTACCTTACATATCTTCACGTCACATCCTGAATACGGATTTCGCTCTTTATAGTCGTGGCTCCCCTCACACTCCCTCCCTCTAGTTCAAAACATATTACTTCCGTAAAGAATTTTTGCACTTTCAAGGACGCAGTTTCTCAAGTGTGCCATCCACAATGAAGCTTTCCACTCTGATCATTCGCCTCGGTACTATCATTCTCGTCTCTCCGACTGTCGCAATAAAGGTCGACTGCTCAATGAGTGTGCGTCATTTTCCCTCCTACTAGATCCTATATTGTTATCTCCGACGGAATATTCCAGCGCTATTAGAAAAATAATTCAAATTCAAATATAAGGCAAAGCGATCAAATCATCTCTTCAATGCTCAATTGTATTTATGAGCATGAAATTGAGTCACATATTCGAAGCATCCAAGCAAAGAAGACAGCATACAGTCCAGTCATACATTGCTAACTCGATTCTAAACAGGACACAACGCGCTGCGACTGCATTTACTCAGCTTCGCCCCCGGGTACGCTTGCGGGCACTGACTGTCGCGTCTGCCGCGTGGAAGGCCAACTCATGTGCGTGCTCTGGGGAAGCTCTGGGACGCGATATGGTCCCCTCTGTGAACAGCAAAAATGCCCTACAGGTGCTACGTGGGAGGATGGAATACAGGGACCAGAACAGTGTTATTGTGATTGGGGTGTTAAGGTACATGATAGGATGCCTTGTCCTACGCCTGTGAGTTACCTTCCCTGACTTATCCCTCTCTGTGGTGTTGTTCTTCGTTTCATATCATGTTTTGTTATGGGAGAAGGTTTGACGAATTCTCTAGGCGGGCGACTGCAAATGCTCATTCGTCGATTATACCCCCAGCGGTACTGTCACGTCTGTTCTTCCAGGGCGGACCTGTACAGTCTGTCCATCTGCCCCGGAACATGGGTTCCCGTGGCTGTGCACTGAAATAGGGAATAAGAAGAATGCGTATGGGCCGTTGTGTATGGGTGATGAATTCGGGCCGCAGTGTACAGGTAAAAATTGTGTGTGTAACTGGATGGTCACAATGGACGGTGTTGGATGGAGGAATGAGACGAGATAGGTCAATTGGATAAGTATCGTACTATATTTTGTCTTATTAAATATTGTAGAGGACGATTGGACAGTTTCTGCGAGAGTAAACAAGGCAGTCTTCCTCATGCATAGTAGTGTAGTCTTCTAAATGTAGCCAAATTAAAAGTTCATGCACTACAATTTCTGAACTAGGAAATGGCATCCAGCTATTTACTGCTCACATATTTTCCTCAAATGCGTTCATACCCAGTAACGGAGGTAGGGAGTAGAGAGGAAGGTACCTTGAAAAACTTCCAGCTTCTTTATCCTTGGATAGTCACTGAGGCTTAAAGCCTTTGGCTGTGTCGAACAAAGTGCATCTTGCATCTAACCTTAGTACAAAGCCGTGTGCATCATGAAGAATATACATCACATTTATAAGATTTCTATCTTCCTCAATTTACAAACGTCGAATCATATTCTTGCGCCGGGACCACTGTTCTTCCGAAAATTTAGGTCGACGAGATTGCTTGATTCCGAAAGCCATAGGTTGAACTATGATATAGGTGATGAGACTATCGCCGGCGGTCGCGTGCATGAAACGTGAAGCGCAAAATCAGATTTTGGGCTGCGAACTACCCAAACTCACGCTAAGTAGATAGCGACCAGATTTTGGCCACTAGGCCCGTCTAAAGCCCTGCATGTGCTAGCCAAAATCTGGACAGCCCTGGCGGCCAAACTGTGTCGTGGACCAGTCAGATTGTCTTTCGTCAATCAGGACGCATGTCAGTATTTAGCTGCTCTTCTGGTTGGATTTCTGACCGCATCTTGCCGTATCCAAATTCTTGTTCACCGGTTGGGCGGTGCTCGGCGCTTGAACGGACTCGAAGTTGAGGAAAAGTAATTCTTCCCCAAATCTGAATTTGGCGCCCAAGTCCGATTCGGCTTGTCCCAAATCTGATTCCTGTTTGATGGGCTAGCCACGCGACACAGCAATTGCACTTTTCGTAACAAGCGTGCCTCACAGTATATTACTTGTGGGATAATTTTTAAATGGAGACGAGTGGCGCAAAGTTATTGTTTTGTCCTACCTCAAATGCTCGTGCACGTGTTGGCCAAAACGCGGGGGCCACACTCATACTGAGGTCATTGCTACCAACGGGATTCTGAGAGACTTCGAGGCGCGAAATACACTCCTACCGGCTGAAATTAACGGGCATACGCTTATGAGAAAGTACCTAGCGAATCTGGCAGATCCCCAGTATAGTAGAGTCCTCAAGGGTGGAAGATACTTCCTGTAAATCGACTCTACCATAGTATTCTTAACTCGGCTTTGCACTTAGAGAAAAATCACTAAGGAGAGCAAGCAGACATTTCTGCTTCAAATCAACTTCCTAGTTCTATTCATAAAGCTAACGAAGTATTGAGTAGGGGTCTATATGGAAACGAAAGTATTTGAACACCAAGGCGGATTTGAAGCAACTACAGTGGTTACTTCTTCCACACCTGCGCCACAAAGTCCTCTATATCCCCTTTCAACAACACAGGTTGCTCTATAGCTGGGAAATGTCCACCCTGTGTATGAATGTCAGCACTCCACTCCATTAAGTTTCCGTATAGTCGATAAGAAAACGATATGACTTACGTGCTCATGCTGCCTATAAAACACTAGATTCCCTGTGTTCTCCACCCAACTTCTCGGCGCGGGCACAATTTCTTTTGCAAAATACGAGTGACCTAACGGCTTTGTAACATAAAACTCTGGGTCTTCCGCAACCGTCATTCCTGAAGCAAACGTCTGTCGGTAGGGATACAGACTTCTGGCCCCGCCTTCTGTTAGCCAGTACAGCGTTACGGATTCTAAAATTGTGTCAAGGGGTGGATCGGTATCGGTCCAGGATAGAAATTTCTCGCCGATCCAGGCGAGGAGGGCGAGGGGGGTGGAGGAGAGGATTATGCCGATTGTGCTAGGTTTGGTTTTGTGTTCGAGCGAGTAAGCTGTATTTATTTAGTGTAAGTATAGTTCGAATAATGAGGCTTGAAAGCCGAAAGCATATTGTTGGCAAGATCCCGAGTAGTAAGAACTTACCTGTACCCTCCCTTGTGAAAATCTGGCCGCGAAGGACGCCTGCCTGCTCGATGGGATTAAGAGCACTGTTCGGAACCGACTCCGGTTGTGATATGAGACCATAGTTAACATGGATTGCTTCGCATTTGTTAGCTTTTCAAATTTCAGAAGGAAAGCCCGGAATGTACCTTTACAAGCTTCGTGCTTCGCAGCAAGGATTCTCGAAAATCGACTCCCGATGTCACCTCCATGGGAAATGTACCCATCCTTAAACCCCAGGTCGAGCATCAATTGATTGAACATGGCAGGGACTTCCAATATTCCTAGTTCCCGGTGTTGGGGAGGAGGTGTAGAAAATCCGTAGCCCGGCATGGATGTTGCGATGAGATGATATGGGAGGGTTTGAGGCGTGTATTGGTCTTTCATGAGTTGCAGCATAGGGAGAAATTCGAGGAAACTACCTGTTGTAATTGTCAGATATATGCCGACTCAATGTCTCGTAAACTTGGAAACACAGAGAGACGCATAAAAACGCGCACCTGGCCATCCATGGTTGAGTAATATTGGTACTGCATCCTCCTTCTCCGAAAACAGTGCAATAAAGTGCATGTCGAACGCCTCGTCATCTTTTCCGTGAACTGTGGCCTTGAAATTTGGGAACGAGTTGATTTTGCCCTCAATTTCCCTCCAATCGAACCTGTGAATATGCCACTCAAGATTAGTCAATCGGCAGCGTCGCAATTTAGGACACCAAAAAAAAACATACGAGTTCAACCATATTTTCTTTGCCTCCGTAATCCACTTGTGACTTATACCAAATTTCTGATCTTCCTGCAAGCTCTCAAAGGTCGGCGTTGGAATCCTCGAGTCTATAATTTTCGAAATCAGCAATTCGTATCTTAGTGATACATATGAAATATTAAATCATAAACTATTTGTTTACTGTAGAAGCCTTACATTTCAAAAGTGTCTTGAGTTCCTCCAACTGACTTTGTGGGACCTCGATTTTGAATGGCGTCGGCTGCTTCAGAGCTCCTTTAGGGACCGTTGCGTATGGTGCCGCCATTTTCCAATAGATACTTCTAAATTTGTGCCAGGTTTCGGAATTTAACTCGTTGAAGAATGGTAATCGTTATGTACTCTAATCAATGATGTGCTAAGGTGACTTGCAGGGGCAGTCAGGTTCAAGGCGCGGTTGTAAGCAATGATTTGTCAGCATGTCAGACAGTCAAGCGCAAGGGGAGAAGTTTAGTGGACTGATAGATCCGGGAGTATGCGGTGCAACTAAAAGGGTAGGTGGGCAGGTGGTTGGTAAGCAGCCAGAATTTTAGATGACGAAAGAAGCTTTTAAGCGAGTAGCTGCAGCTCATCCTATATACCAAATTAGTACCAGTGGTGTTGGCAGGATATATGTTACCCATGGATGGGTCGCCGCCGGGTTGGCGCTGCCTGTTGCTACTACTGGACTTGTGTAGGAATTAGTAAAGCTACTCATTGGGCAGATATATGGAGATGGTTACTAAGTCTAGCTGAAGCTAAAGAGAATGGATTGTTCAATAATACGTTCTACAGTATCTATCAGGATGCCAGATGTTTTATTTGTCTGAATGAAGGTCACGGTCCTACAAAAAGTTAGTAATACTGCTATTTGAAAGAGGAGAAGAGTGTTCCTATTAAATTTTATGCACGCTGTACCAATTCCCATGCTTCATTTACCCAATGCAGATTAGATGCTAAACGCTTACGCTTACTGTCGAACGCTCCAGATATTTTCGCCAGGATCGCTTCCAACAACGCCAGACCAAAATCCAAAATTAAGCTCTCTCGATTGTTCATACACCTCACATATTAACAGGCCACTTCTTCCTAATGACCCCACCGTATTTGTATATCAAAGCCGGGAACGGAATCATCGCACATGCAACGAACCCCAGTAGCGAGTTACCCCAGCCCAGCCCTAGAGCTTCATACATGCTGGGCCCAGCAAGCGGAAGCACTGCACCAAAAAGACACCGGATTGCCGTCAAGCCGGCAACAGCGCTTGCCGCGTATTGTGGGAAAGAATCGATGAGGTAGGTTTGAATCGGGGCGAAAATACCCATCATTCCACATCCGAAGGGGAGCAGTCCGATAATAGGGACGACCCAGTGCACGTGGTAGTATGTTGTCCAGCCGTACCAGAAGAATGATATCGGAATAAGAAACCCAAAGAAGACACAGGTCGGAAGTCGGAATTCCGGCTCGTACACACCGTTATTCCGTTTGGTCAGCCGTACAATAGTCGCATCGCTCGTTCTCGCAACGAACATGATGCCGAGGAAGTTGCCTAGTCCAACACCGAGGAACGAGAGACCGCATAGCTCAGGAGACCAGCCATATGTTTTGATATAAACTTGCGTAATCGTTGTGAAGAGAAGGAAAAGGAGGCCGAAGACAAACGACATGTACAGTGACAATAGAAAGACGATCGGGGACGTGAAAAGCAGTCTTAGCGGGCGTATGAGTCCTTGTAGGAGAATATTGCGGCGAAGAAGTGAGTTTGTGTCTTTCTTGTGGGTGAGAATATTGAGAAGTTCGGGGCGGTCGAGTTCTTTTCGGAGGCGGGCGGTCTTCCTGTCCAAGAGTACTACGTGGTTGGACTCAGGATACAGTGCCAGAATGGCCGCGGATAGTAGCACACCGGTGATGAAGATGACGCGAAAAACCCATCTCCATCCAGCGCGTTGGGCAATAAAGCCTCCAATGATAGGCCCGATAGTAGGGCCGAACAAGACCCCCAAGGTATACACAGCCATCGCCTTGCCGCGCTGTTCAATGGGAAACAAATCCGATATGACACCGGCTCCGATGGTGAGGCATGCGGAGCCTCCGAGGCCGGCAAGGAAGCGCATGACGATGAGGCTGTTGAGATTAGGGGCCAATGCGCATCCTAGACTGAAGGCACAAAATATGACGTTGGAAACGTTGAGGACGATACGGCGGCCGAATATCTCGCTTAGAGGACCTAAGAGTGATTAGAATGATGAGAGAAGTTAAAGAGGAGAAACCGTACTGAAAAAGAGTGGCCCGACTGCAAAGCCTAGAACGAATACGCTAACCGTGAAGGATCCTAATATTTGCGATGTATTGTTGAAGTCCTCGTTTAAAAAAGGAATTGCAGGACCTAGAATAGAGCTAGATAGAGGAGTAAGGAACGTAATGGCGCTGACGCCTCCGAGGATGGACCACTTTCGTTTCTCGGTGAGGTTTCTAAGACTGTTAGCTATCAATAGGGAAGTTAAATAGACGAAGCTCAAACCTCGGATTAATTGGATCATCTTGAGATTCCCACCCAACCAACGAATTCTCCAAGTCCTGCTCGTGTCAGTAGGAACACAGGCGTAGAACGAATAGGCCTACCATCAGCGGGTGTTTCTCTGGCTCCAGTTTCTGTTTTCTTGTACTCTTCCTCGATAAGTGTCGTTCGAGGTCATCTCCGAGGTCATCTTGAGCGATTTCGGGCTTCTATTATTTAATTAGCTGATGCGATCTAATTGATCGTCGTGTACCATCACAGCTTGAATACGTGCCTTGTCTCTTGTGGTCTCAATTTCCTCTTCTAGCCCACCATTTCCTTTATCGGTTTCCGTTTTCTCGTATTCGGAGCTATCTCTTGTCGACTCGGCTTCCTTTTCCGCTCTGATCGACATCGTGAAGCTGATTTCTTATAGTCGATGTGCGAAAACGTCGCTATGGTCCTTCGTCCCGAAAGGTAACTGTGGCGGACCCAGTGAACTAAAAATTTCCTAAGCGTGAGTTACCACGATGAATGGAAGAGGTCGCGGTCTATGTAACTTTGGGTGAAATGAGAAATCAAAGGGGGAATTTGGACGGATTTATGAGGTAGGGTATCTCCGAAAAAACTAGTCCAGTCATAGGAAAATGGGGCTCGGTCGACGGCATATCTGAAAGCGCGAGGAGGATGTGGGGTCACGAGCCGAGATTGGGAATAGTAAGCGAGAAAGAGGTGTACTGTAAACAGGACTTTCTTGCAACCTTTAACTAAATCGGTAGCATTGTCTCCCCACATTTAGCCGTCTTCCCCCTCGTACGAAGGCCCCTCGCCCTTCGTGACTTCGCGGTCGTACAATGCTTGCGTTTTGTAGAACACCAAATCAACAGGCGAAAAGCGAGCACACGTAAAAAGAAGAATTCCATGTAATAAAATCGTACGTTTCTCTCCATAGGAAAGTCCGGCAAAATGTTCCCAGTTCCGGGGAGTCGACGATTCGGTTCAGCTCACGAGGAAACTCGAAACACGCATGGTGATACTTGATCTCTCCGCCACGTCCCCAGGTGCATGAGGCTGAGAATAGCGTGATCCAAAAGCGACATGAGATTCGGACGCTGGAACGTACCGAGTACCGTTCACTTGGTGCTAGGATTATCAAGGCACGTGCAATGCTGGTCTATTCGCTTAATCCCCCTAACTCCCCTAATTCCGGGCTGTAGTCATGATGGATCGATCTTTCGGACCAAGAAACATTATTAAAGGCTCAAGGAGACCTCGTAAGTTCTGTGTTGAGCTCAGGTGGAGGGCTGACTCTCTCTCAACGTTAACTTTTACAGCCAATGAAAGAAGCCGCCCTGTCAGAACGAAACACTTGGGATGGTGAACTCTGAACTTTGTAGCTACATGCATTAGGGACAACATTGGAACGACGAAATATGAGATGACTGTCTTGTTTCAACGGCGAGGTGAGGGTTGAGCGAAGGTAACTCGGTGTACGTCATTACCTACAACCTAAACCTGCCAACAGGACAAAAGGATTACCTTATTTTGGATTCCCGCATAATCTAGCAACAGTGAGATTTGCTAGGCTCAACTAAGAAGGTTGGTCCTCCAATCAGTGATCTAGGATCAGAAGGCTCTCTACCTTAAAGTGAGCCTTTTCTGCTCACGTCATGTTTTGGTCGTGGCGACCCACTTACAGGCAGAGCCTCATGATTCTCCCTTGTAACTCACTGATTGGAGGACCAACATTTCTAGTTGAGCCTATTAAATCTCACTTTTGCTAGATTGTGCGATATGTAACCAAACGTTGCCAAACTCTCTTCGCCTCTCGCTACGACAAGTTCCGTTCCACTGAAAGGCACTTGGGTAGCCACCACCTTACACTTTGTTCTATCTGGGTATATTTAGCTATGCTATACAACATGTTCCTACCTATAAGGGAGCTTTAGTAACTTACCTATCAACAAGCTAAATGTAGCTCTAGGGCAGAAATATTGATTTTATTATACACTGTCCTCTTCTACACCTTTATCTGCTAGGATGTAGCATTAGGAGACGGTGTATATAAATTTGAGAATAGGGATGGACAAGTATCATATTGTACGGATGCGAGCTTGTATTGTGGGATACACACTTATTTTTTTTGCAAGTAGGTCCTTTTCCATTTCCTTTATGATTAATGCGTCATTGAGAATCTATATCACATCAATATTTATCCAGGCAACCCTCCCCTTCAAATTCCTATCTGATATTTTCCTACCCGCCAGTGGCGGTCGATTAGTTCCTCCATCGCCAACTGCAAAAGTCTAAACAATCGTAATCGCAAACTAGAACAACGTGCATATACACGCAGAAGACCACCTAAGAGCAGATATCCTCCAGCGCCATTTCCGTCGAAATATCCTTTTGTGTAATCCACCTCTTTTCAGCCCTTTTAAAACGCCTTAAATTGCCCGTACCCTGTCACATAGAACTGCTCATCCGCTTAGCAGGTCCTTCACGCTCATTCCTCGGGCCCCGCTCCAGCTTCTACGATCAGCCCCTGCAATCATGAGGAGTGCTTCGGTAGCTTCGTGATCCTCTCGATCAGCTTGTGGTTTTAGCGCTGGCGATGTGAGAGTGAATGTGCCTGCACTGGGCGCAGATGTGGATCCTCTGCTGGAAGGTGCAACTGTAAATGGATTGTGAAATTGAGCCAACTGAGACTGTGATGGCGTCTGACCTCCAAACGCTGGCGATGCTTGAGTGGAAGGAGAAGTCGCAGTAGAACGTATCGAAGACGCTAACGAGTAGTGACGGGGATCTGAAGGCTGTAACGCGGGAGAGGCATAGTCACGAGGGTGAATATTCGGTGATATAGTAGCCGCGTAGTCGCGCGGGAGAAGATTTGGTGAGGTGTTCGTGGAATATACACTTCTATCTGAGGGGTATATCGCAGGGGAGACGTTCGTGAAGTGGTAGGTGGGCTTCGGTTCGGCCCTGGCCACGTGAGTTGGAGATACAGCATCCGACATCTCCTCGTCTTCATCTTGGTCTTCGTCTTCGTCATCTTCGGGTTCATCTCTGCGCACTGGAGGTGGAGGCAGATCGTTCTTGGCGGAAGTGGGTGTGGGGGAAGCACGGCGCGAGCGGTGGGAAGCCTTCAACCCAGCCACACAGCTTTCGAGGTATCGCAGGTATTCGATACTTGCCTACATGAAATTAACATTGCCTCTCGCATCCCGTTTTGCATACTTACTTGTAAAATAGCCAGCTTGTGCATTTCTTGACCTGCGCATGCTGGTATCATGTCTTTGAGCACACCAAACTCCTCGTTCATCTTCGACCTCCTCCTCCGTTCAATCAAGCTGTGCGCAGTCTTCCTAGCGATCTTCCTGCCAGCAGCTGTAGGATTCCCGGCCTGTTTCCTCTTTCCACCAGTGCTAGATGCCGGGCCCGTCTTCGCGTTCGTTGCAGCGGGAGGTTGCGGCTTGACTGGCTCCTGGGACTCTTTTGGCTTCATTTGTATAATCTTTCGCGAGCGGGTTGGCGGCGGCGGTAGAGAGTAGTCATCTTTGGTGATGAGGCCTTGACTTGTACTCGCGCGTTTGCGGGTTGCCGGAGATGTTTTGATGGTTGTGGCTGGAGAGGTGGGTGACAAGGGACGATAGGAGGAGTCGGAGGCGTGCGACGCCGTGGATGAGCTCGTACTGCCTCTATTGCTTGCTATCGCCGCTGGCGGAAGGGCGAAGCTCGAGTCGAGGTGAGCAGCATTTGCGCTGCACTTTCCCGTGATATCAGTTGAAGGCGCAGGCGTTGGGGGAAAGCTGGGGCGAGGCATGATGGGTCGCTGGGCTGTCCTTCCGCTCATGGAATGGGCAGACTGGGGGGAGACTGGCAGCCCAGCCTCTGTTTGAGGACGAGAGCAGAAGAATGAGAACAATGGCAGAAGAGCGTCAGAAGGGCCATAGTGGTGGTGAGGCACGCGACTAAGTGGGAGTGGTGGGCTGTCCGCACTCAACCACAACGTGCACGAGGCTCCGATGTGATTGGCTGCCGCGTAGCTCCAGGATCTGCAGCAGTTCTGTCCCCAAACCCGCCTCGAATGAGAGGCACTGGGCTCAGGGCGTGCGCCGGGAATGCTAGGGCTTGAGTGTCTGATAATGCGCCTGGCGGACCCGATGGGCCGAATGTTGAGGGCAAAATGGCTGATAGGCGTCTTCTTGCCCACACGTGGAGCAGAAAACAGAGCCCGAGGAGGCGAGAACCTCAAATATTATCATGTGTAAACGTCTACCCAAACGAGCATCTCAAGTCCAGAACAATCAAGAGTCCACTGGCGCTCCTCGGCATTGTGCTGCTTGGCGTCGTGGAGGAACGCATGTCGTATCAAATGGCGCTACCGATCAAGGTCTCAAAAAGGATACTGCATGGAAATATCTGACATTTTATAACTTCCTTATGAACGCCGCAGATGCATTTTGTGGTATCAATTCCATAGTCGACAGGTTCCGTCTGCTCCAGCACTCACACACCATGGCTCTCTTGGATGCCAATCCACATCCATGACGCCCAGCCTACTCTTCACCTTGTGTCCCTTGAGCACCTTCAGTGGTACGATGGTGGCATTCTCCATCAGATCCCCAACAACCTTGCCGTGAAAGATCTGCAGACTCCCGTCGTCGCTCGCGTCTGCGAACAGCGGCAGTCCGCCAGGATGGTATCGAACAGCACGAATAGCTTCCTGGTGGTAGCGTAAAGTCTTGTAAGGCTTGGTAGAGAGATCTAGATCATGCCACAGCAGTCGCTTGTCGTATGTGCCCACGATGAGATTGTCACCCCCCGGATGGACATCAATAGAGGAAATCCATTTGGCACCTGGCTGCAAGATCTTCACAAGCTCCTGCTTAGCGAGATCATAGCTGCGGATGGAGTTTCTCGTCGCTACGAAGAATATGGATTTCGAGGGATGGAATTGCGCCGACTGGGCAAGGCCCTTGAGCTTGCGGAAGGGCAACTGAGTAAGGTGCTTTGATAACGTATGAATCGCAACCGCGCTGCTTTGGCCTCGTGGTGATACAGTCGCGAAGTAATCTCCCTTCCTATGCCAGTTGATGACCTTGATGGTAGACCGAACCGTAGCTTGAACTAATACGCCCTTGCTCTCGAGACGGACTCCGGGTCGACTCCATTTAGCTGGTGGCTCCTTGGTGATTGCGATGTTGGTGGTGTTCGACGGCTTTGACGCTGCGTAACCCCAGCCTGCATCCAACAAATCACGGCTGTTCTGCTCGATATCAGGTGACAATATTGTAAAAGGCACGATCAAGAACACGGACTCTCCAGCGGCAGCAGCAAGAACTGCTGATTCTTTTCCTGGTCTCCACTTGACTGTGTCAACCGCATCCTCGTCAGAAAGCTTTACGTTCCACAATTGGCGGCCTGTAAGAAGCTCCCAAATGCGAACAAAACCATCATCACCTCCGCTAGCCACAAAGATACCCGAAGGATCGATAGAGACGCTGCGGACACGGCCCTCTTGGCCCCGAAAGATTACTGCACATGTCGTGGGAAAGGGCCTTAGTTCGTCAGGACTTGGTAGCTTCGGTAGCAGCGACTCTGGATCAATGTTGAGTCTGTTTCTTCGCACACGGGGCGCTAGATACAAATCTAAACTCCTCTCGAATCTCTCCTTGACGAATCTCTCGTAACCTGGGACTTTACGCAAAGCATCATGGTCGGTTGGGAGATACTCCTTCTCCCGTTCCTCTTCGTCTGCCTCCAGCCACGCCGTCTTTTCGTTCTTGTCCGGGAGATATTCGGCAGGAGGATGGTAGCTAGCATCGTAACCGGGAGGAGGCAACTTTGGAGCGGCAATGTGCATCGAGTATTCAGGTCGCGGAACTTCATCAGCCCAAATGTCGTATTTGAAGTCTTCTTGATCTTCCTCCTCTTCGGCCGGGGGTTTATACGGCTTGATGCGGCCCTCCCTAATAGCCTTAACGATCTTCATAACCCGCTTTGCCTCGTGCTTCGACGGCACGAACCGCCGCTTCGGTTCCGGGGCAGCACTCAAAGGCATGATTTCCTCCTTGCCTGTGAAGTAGTATACCATGTCCGGGTAGGGATCATATCCATCTGCGGGGATCTCGTTTCTCGTGATCTTCCTGAGCACATCCAGCTCTTCTTCTGAAAGTTCCAGCGGCTTTCCCGTTTCTGGGTCAGTAAGGCCAGTCCATCCCTTTGGAATATCGATGCTATCCAGCAATGCGTCCAGCGCCTCACCCTTGGCAGGGCGCATTATTTTCTTGCCATTTATGTCATATCCGATGTGAGGATAGGCGTCGTAGTAGTGGAGAGGAATGTTACCGATGGTGTTCGTGGTTTCTGGGGCATCTGACTCGTCCGATTCATACACCGGATCGATTTCTTGGTAAATGTACCGCGTGTTGCCATTGGCATCTGTGGTGACGGTAAAGTTCGGTCGCAGCTCCTCGTTTTCCTCAGCATCGTCTGCCTCCCTGTCTATATAGATGTCTAGATTGTTGTCGTGGGTCAGTGCCGAGGACTTTTTTTTGAGCGGGCCGTCCGTCGTGCTTAGATTACGAATCTGCTCCCGTATCTCTTCTTCGCCATCAGTGGGGACTTCGTTGCTGTCCAGATCTTCTAGGGAATCCTCGTCGAGATCGTCGTCTTCTTCTTCCTCATCTGCATCTGACAAGCCCTCAATCACACTACTTCCTTCGCTGCCCTCATCGTCCCCGCTGTCGTCTGAGTCGGCATCGCTGTGTGACAGGATGCCGTCGAGATCGCCGCCTGCCAATTCGTCCTCCGAAGCACTCTCCTGGGGCGCATCGCGGGTCACGACCTTTCTTTTCCGCGGATTTGGTGCCATTGTTGTGTGTGAGAATAGACGATGTCGGTTTTCGCAAAGCTCTCGGCCGCGCCAAAAAAAATCTCGAGCCGCCAAGATTTCGAGTGTCGTGCACGGACCGTCACGTGCCGCGATACGCTAAGAGACGCGCCAAGCCTAGACCCACTAGTAAATGGTTTCCAACCCTCTCCTCCTCCCTTCACTCACAACATCAACTGCTCGCTACAACAACAAAGTCGCAAGACCACGACCTGAGAGATATACGGCCCGACTGATTTATATACAGTATTGCTCCTAGAGCCGCCATGGCATCTCGCCACGCTGATTCATCAAGGTCTGGCCCCGACGAGCGCGGAGGTGCACGCTACTCCGCACCCCGCCGCGAGGACCGCCGGTACGACTCGTATCCTCGCGACGAGCGACGCGAAGACCGCCGAGATGACCGACGGGACGACCGACGAGAGGACCGTCGTGACAGCAATCGCCGCGGGGCCAGATATGACGACCGCCGGGATGTTCGTCGCTCCCGTTCACCACGTCGGCGCTCTCCACGCCCACGCGACCGCTCTCCAGCACCGCGCCGAGACCGATCCCGGGAACGGTTCTCGGACGACCGATACCGCGGCGACAGATCCCGCAACAGCCGTGACCGCGACCGAGGCTATGACGACCGCCCTCGAGATGCGCGCCGACGCGATGACCTTCGAGGCTCGTCCTCCGCTACTCCGAGCTCCGACGTGAGGCGCGCCCCGGCCGACCGATCGGACGACTCTCTATCTCGTGAAGAGAAGCAAAAACTCGAGAAAGAGAAGCTCGAGAAAGACGAGGAAGCCAGGAAGCAAGCCAAAATTGCGAGGGTAGCTGAATGGAAAAAGTCGCAAGCAGACAAGAAGGCGAAGCAAGAATCAGAAACCCCAGGCGCTGCAGCCTCTTCGCCAACTGTGACCGCACCACCCACGCCGGCAGCCACAGCAACTCCTTCAGCCACTGGCGCAAAGCTTGACCTCCCAAAGGCTAAGCCATCACGCAAGACGGCTATCGAGAAGGCAAAGCTGGTGTCAAAATCGACATTCCGGCTCGATGAGACTGCCAAAGCGCGGCCACTACTCTCCAAGTCGGTTGGCATGTCGATATCTCAAGGTAGTAAGTACCTTCCACCTCCGCCGGTTAACTTTAAGTTAACATTCAAACTCAAAGACCGTGTCAGCCGACTATCAAAGGCGACCGGCAATATGAGCTCGTTCGGCCTCAAGGCCAAAGGTGAAGTCGCTGGAGGATCCGCCGGAACCAAGAGCGCTTTGCTAGACGACGAGGACAACACCGGGAAGCGGAAACTGCAGGCGTTGCCCGACTTCACTCCGCTCGACGAGCCCTACCCGGGCGGCGAGGACGACGCTGCCATGAGCGACATCGGTAGTGATAATGAAGAATCACACGCCCAGCTCCAGGCCCAACTAGAGAAGCGTCGTGACGAGATCGCAAACGAAGACACCCTAATAAGAGAAGATGTCCTCGCCGTTGCGGAGGAAGGTGACGAAGCTGGCGGCCAAATGGACGTTGACGTTGCCGTAGGCGCCGAGGAGGATGACATCGACCCTCTCGATGCCTTCATGGCCACCCTCCACGAGCCGCATACGAATCGCGCTGCTCCACAAGGACAGGCACTGTTCGGGGATGACATCGAACCCGACATGACAGCTGTGGAGGATGAGGATCTATTCGCCCTTGCAGCATCTAAGAAGAAGAAAAAGGATGTTCCACTTGTCGATCACGCAAAGGTCGAGTATGAGCCTTTTCGCAAGAATTTCTACACAGAACCCGCAGAGGTCTCCCAGATGACACCTGAACAGGTTGCGGACCTGAGACTCGAGCTTGACGGCATCAAGGTCAAACCAGACAACGTACCACGACCGGTCACGAAATGGGCCCAGATGGGCCTATTACAACAGACTATGAATGTTTTCGAGGAAGTGGGGTACACCAAGCCAACATCCATTCAAAGTCAAGCAATCCCTATTGCCGAATCAGGCATGGATCTGATTGGAGTGGCTAAGACAGGTTCCGGAAAGACACTTGCATTCGGCATACCCATGATTCGTCACGTGCTCGATCAGCGACCACTAAAGACTGCTGACGGTCCAATTGTCTTGATCTTGGCGCCCACCCGAGAATTGTCTACCCAGATCGTCGCCGAGCTGAAACCATTCCTCAAGGCGTCGAACCTAAAGATCGCATGTGCCTATGGCGGCCCGCCCATTTCCGAACAAATTGCCATGATCAAGCGAGGTGGCATACATGTCCTGTGTGCCACCCCTGGCCGTCTGATTGATCTGCTGCAGAGCAACTCCGGTCGTGTCCTCAGTTTCAAGCGGATCACGTATGTTGTCCTAGACGAGGCCGATCGCATGTTTGACATGGGATTCGAACCACAGGTCATGAAGATTCTTGGCAACATTCGCCCGGACCGCCAGGCAATTCTCTTTTCGGCAACTTTCCCCAAGAACATGGCTGCTTTAGCCCGCAAAGCACTGACAAAGCCTGCTGAAGTCACAATCGGCGGTCGCAGCGTTGTCGCTCCGGAAATCACCCAGATCATCACTGTAGTGCCAAACTCATACGAGAGCAAAATCTCTAAATTGCTTTGGCAACTTGGTCAACTATTTGACACCAACGATAATGCCCAAGCTCTTATTTTCGTCGAGAGGCAAGAGACTGCCGAGGATCTTCTTGCCCGCATTATGAGGAAAAATTACCCGGTAAACACGATCCATGGTGGCAAAGATCAAACCGATCGCACTGATGCTATTAATGACTTCAAGAACAATGTCATCCCTATCCTCATTGCCACGTCTGTAGCTGCTCGAGGTCTAGATATTCCAGAGTTGCCAATGGTCATCAACTTTGATTGTCCATCACATTTAGAGGATTATGTCCACAGGTGCGGACGTACGGGCAGAGCTGGCAACAAAGGTATTGCTGTCACGTTCATCGAGGACCCGGGACAGGAGCGATTTGCTGTCCACCTCATCAAGGCATTACGCCAGAGCGGACAAGAAATCCCGGAAGACCTTGAAAATATGTCTGTCAAGTTCGGAGAAAAGGTTAAAGCAGGCTCTGAGAAGGTGTACCAGTCTGGTTTCGGTGGCAAGGGTCTCGACAAGCTGGATGCAGCACGCCTTTTGGAGAAGAAACGCGAAAAGAGTGCACTTAAGGGTGCCTTCAATGATCTCGGCGATGATCAAAGTGAGGATGAGATGGACCTTCCAGCTCCTCTGGCGCCGACTGTCAAGAAGATTGATGCGACCCCCATCGTAGCAACTGCTCCAGGCACACCAGGCGTATCTGTAGCTGACGATGATCAACCTGCCTACATGAGGTTGTTGACTAACAAGATTATTGTCACGAAGACCGAGCGCTCTACAGATTCCTCTAAGCCTATGAGCACCATTGAGCGTGTCAGGGCTGCTGCCAGCAAAGTTGATGGCCGTTTGAGCAAGAAAGGCATGATTCATCATGGTCAACCAATCGACAATAAGGGACCCGACGCTGGGGCGTATCATTCCACGATCGAAATCAATGATTTCCCGCAAAAAGCTCGCTGGGCTGTCACCAATCGGACGAACGTAGCAAAGATTTTGGAGAGCACCGGCACTTCAATTACAACGAAAGGCACATACTATGCTAACGGGAAGACACCAGCTGGTAAGATTTCTTCCGACTCGTTACCTTGAAATTTGGCTAACCACAAAACAGAGGGCGACCTGCCGAAGCTGTACATCCTTGTTGAGGGCGATACTGAGAACGTTGTTACTTCAGCAATAATGGAACTCACCCGTCTCCTTCGAGAAGCAACTCTCATGGCTGCAGACGACGGATCGACTCGGAATGCGCTCCCTGGTCGCTACAGTGTCGTTTAGTTCGGCCTCGATCATCAATGCAGTTCGAAAGTTTGTTCAACGACGAATGAGCTTGATCGATGCTTTCCTTTCTTTTCTAGCAAATAGGATCGGTGATTGGAGTTTTGCATGAAATGGGTGGCGGTCTTTTTGCATGGCATGGGTGGCGGTCTCTACATGGGTGTAGGTTACCTTTGCACGAAACATGGTATTTTCGGACCGGAGACGGGTTCCTGTATAAAAGTTCACAATGACTCAAATGGTCTTTCATATGGTATTGGAGGAGGGTAGTCACTCGACACATCTTTTCAGAAACTGAAATATGATTGCAGTTCTGAAGCGCTCCACAGTATAAGACCTTTATATGGATCCAATTAGGTGCCAGAGCCAACATGACACATTGAATGCAGTTCATTTGATCCCTTTAGCTTTTGACTGAAATTCCGCACCATAGTAACGTCTATGGATATGTCCCGTTTAAATATACAGCAGCCTAAAGAATTCTCGCATAACAGGTAAAAACTGTAGACATGTCTGTTAGACACTAGAGCCAACAAAAAACTGACCATAGAGCTTACTCGATCTAGTTTGCATGGACACTTTCCTCCTAATCATTAGGCTAGAAAAGCACATCACCCCTCAAACTCCCTAACCTGCATTTGGTATCCACGCGCCGACTCTAATTCCGATTTACCAAAAATAGATTTCCCTCGCTCACAAGAAGTACGCAAACGCCGAAGCAACAACTCCTACAAAGAGGCCAACAGCGCTGTAGCTTGATGAAGTGGAGGCTGCGCTCTCTGCAGGCCTCGACTCATCCAAAGCCTTGCCACCAGACTTGGTGATGACGTAGATTTCTCCAGTGTTATCGCTAGTCATGTAGAGGCGGCCATTCCTATCCCAGGCAAGACCAGCAGGTCGGAAGCAGAAGCCAGGGCAGCCGGTGGTGTTGCTATTGGAGAGGATGGGCGTGAGGGCGTTGGTGCTGGTTGAGGCCTCCAAGGGCTGGCCGTCGGCGCCAAATTCGATGACGGAGACGGAGTACCCGACTGGGTCTTGCTTGTTCCAGCTTCCGTGCAGACTGAGGTAGAGGTTCTCGCCCTTGCCGTCGAACTTCATGTCGAGAGGGGAGGTGTGCGGCTGGAAGACCAGTCGTGGGGCTTGGCGATCAGTGTTGCAGAAGGCGTCCTGGTTCGTTGAGTTCTCGTTGGTAATGGCAAATTGCTGGCCGACCTGCAGTCTGCCTGCTGATGGAATGTCGGTCGCGTTCCAAACGCCATAGCAGAGCGGGTATCCATAGTTCTTGTTGAGAAGCGGGTTGTTCGCGTCGCTCAACTTGCCGTGGTAGTTCAACTCCTCGGCAGGGTTGTTCTCGTGAATATTGAAGCCGTCACGCTCGATGTTGTCGGCGTTGTTCTCAGCACTCCAGATGCCACCATCGTGGGGGTTCTCAGCGACTCCCACAGCATTGCGAAGACCCCAGCCCAATGTTGTTCCCGCAGTGTATGCTATCTTGCCCTTGGTGGGGTCAAAGATACGGATTTGGGCTTCGCCACCATTCACGTCGACAGAGCTGAGATCGATGTTCTCGTCGCCGCCTCTTGAAACGAGGAGCTTGTTGCCGGCTTTTCGGGCGAGGAGAAGTGTTCGGGTGACGGTACCCTGGGTGGTGAGCTCGTTGATGATGACTTCACCCTGCCCGTTGATCGTCTGAGAATTCGAGTCATATGCGTACTTGAGGACGGACTCGAGGCTCGATGCGTAAAGGGTCTTGCCGTCGTCGGTGAGTTCTATGCCGTGGTTGAGCTGCCAAAGCATGTTAGTGTGTCATTTTATGTCTATACGAATGAAAGTGCTTACAGTGCCATCGCCAACAACAGTCTTCTTATTCTTTAGGCTGACACAAGATCCACTGCTATCGACTTGGAAAGACGTGATACCCACATTCCTCTCTACCACAAGAAGGTTGTTCTTGTTGTCGAAGATGATACCTCGCGGCTTCTGCAAGCCTTGAGCAATGAGACGTGCCTCATAACCAGCCGCCACCGAAGGAGTTGGGTAGGTAGCAGTGAGGGAGGGGCAGCTCTGTGCAATGGCACGGGCCTGGAGCGCCGCAATGGTAAAGAGGAGTTGGTTGATCATTATGAAAAGGGATCGTCCAACCTTAATTGACTCAAAGAAGAGGCTCAAATGGTCTTGAGATTAAAAGCAATAAATATTGTCTGTAGCGATGAGAACCCAGTGAGGGAGGAGCGGGGCATGCATCCCTCAGACCCTCCTGCACTATATATCCCAAAGCATTGGGCTGATGCTGTATCCCTACCATGCTCACCATGTCTTCCTGAAGCTGCTCACTGCCGACCTCACGCTCGCTTCGTCTCCCCACGCGGTCAAGACAGGCTAAGGATGGTCAAGAAGTGACAAGACAAAGGGCAACGCTAAAGAAAGGAAGAAGTCCGCCTGTCAGGGCACAGCAAACTGGGGAAAAAGAGACTAGTAGCGTCAGCACGAGAGAGTTCAGCAGCCAAGCCGACATGGGAGTAGTTCGAGAACCCCAGAAGCCCATGTGTAGGGAGACGAAAGGGGAATGAGTTAGCAATGGATTGCATTACCACGAGGCCGGATTCGTGTCCGGGACTTGGGCTAGTTGCCGAAGGCCGTCATGAACCGGCACACTCGGACCCATTCCTACGAAGCTTGATAGCACTTGGTGAAAGTGCTTCGGTCTCGCTGTCGACGTAGTGTTGATGTTCATCCTTCAGCAGGACTCCAACATGCAGAAAGAGGACGCTAGAGAGTCGGCGCAGAGCGTAGCTCATAGAAGCGAGCACGCAACAGACCTCATGACCCCCCAGGATACCTATACGGCAGCCTCAGCTCTCGAGTGATAAGGACTGCGTTGGCTGATATCCGGTGCAGTTCTCTGCCGAGGGCGTCATTGGCGATTCTTTGCGAGCTTGGCTCGTCCCGCGCCGTGACAGCTAGCACCCCAAACCCAGCGCTACTGGGCTTTAGCCGGCTTAGGGCGGGGTTGATCTGTGCCAAGCCTGTTAATCGGTGAATTGAACTCGTGCGCTACCAAACTACCGGGTATATAGCTTTTGCCGCTGATGCCGCTGGCTTTTACACAGCGCTTTTATCAATCGAACAGAAAAGCAAAGCGAGGTCTACATGCCGGAGATCCGTTGCCCTGGACGGCGGAATTGAGGGTTGATACGCCACCCGAGGGTCCGACACAGCATGGAGTACGAGGAAAAGCAATGCAATCTGGATTGGAAGTTCACCGACATCCAGGTATCGATCAAGATAGCTGCAGTATCATCCACAAAAGCAAGTAGATAGCAACATCTAATCTGAATCGCTTTAAACCAGAGAACGAATCTAGGAGGATAGTAGGGAGACAGAGATCTACGAACGCTACGAACGCTTCTATAATTCTAGAGGGAGAACAAGCTCCCAAGAAAATCTAAAAGATAGGGGAGAGCAGACCTCAGTCTGCAATGTACAATCTGATCTAGGGGTTGGGTTTAATTCACACGCCACAGCTCTCGAACTCACATATCCTTGTCCTCATCCCTTCCAGGCCACATTATCCTCTTCGTCACCACTGCTTTGACACAAGCCACTGCGCAAATCAACCAGATCAACACAACACATATCGTCATCGCAGTCCCCACCCATAGAATCCCTTCACTCTCCAGCTCCTTGCCAAGCTCAATCGTCGCAACGGTGAAGCCCACGTTCGGGAACACGAAGGCCCACCAACTCAGCGTAAATCCCATTCTGAGCGTACCTCCGAGAACAGCGAGAAGAGCAATACTGAAGAGCCAGAACGCGAATATCCAGAGGAAGATGCCGACGAACAGGGCCATTGTTTGAAGAGTATCAGCGGCTGTAGGATGGGAAGCAAAGTAGCCATAGTCTCGCGGTATAGCTTTGGCTTGTCCTATAAGAGCGATGATGGTAAAAGCAGCGGATCCTACAGGGATGAACATCGCAGGGCGTAGGTCTGGATTCGGTAGTCCGTTTTCCATGAGGTGGATGACGTATATGGCGATGAAGACGCAGGAGATGAGCCACCCGAAGCCTTGGTAAGCGCAGCCCGATACAATGATTGACATTCGGTTGGCAGGAGGCTGGGAACTAGCGATCATGGAGGCGATAGTCCCAGTAAGCATTGCTGAGTATCCGGGGAGAAACCACGCAGGAGTCATCAGGGCTGGCTTCGCGGGTCTTCTATGGATGAACATCCAATACTGTTGAATAGAATTGGCCAATGATACTCCAGCATACATCCAGTACAACACTCGAATAGTAGAAATGAGCCAGGTCCTCTGGTGGCCGCCCAATGTTACGCCATATTCTTGCATGTTGCCAATCAGGACCGCAATACTGAGCCAGAATGATGCGAAGAAGAAGCTTTCGGGATGATGCCAAAATGCCTTGAAGAAGTGTTGGGGCTCGATGATCATGCGGGTAGCCATCAGCGAGCTGAGAAGTAGGAAGAGCACGACGTTGAATATGAAGATGATGACACCGATTGTATAGAGTCCTAATCCATTGTGATTAGTCAATCCATAACAATCAATGTCTAATTTGAATAATTGGGTCTCAAAAAGTGAAGTTGAGCTCACTTACCTTCAAACCTATGAGGCGTCTCCGCAAGGACGATAGCCAAACCGCCAGTACTCATTGTGCATGTGAACCAGGCCCAGGTTAGATGCTTGATCCGCTCGCGCAAGCCAACGCGGTGGTTCGCGTTCTTGCCATCGTTTCTTTCTGCATCCTGAATGTGGCCTGATGTAGATGCATCGCGCACTGAGTCATTGCTTTGGGAACCGTCTCGAACAGCGCGGTTACGATTATCGTCAACAGAACTCGGCATCTGCTTAAAATTGCTGTGATGGCTGTGATCAAAGAATTTTCGGGCGAAGATCAATACGAGGTCAGCTGACGTGGCCCGAGTTGATGTGGCCCGAGTTCATAGGCCGTGGAGAAACAACGATAAGGACTTCTGGCGGCGAAAAGCAGTGGCTAGTTATCGTTATTATATATAGACAAGCTAGAGGAATGTGAGAACAGCATAGACTTACAATGTACCTTCTTTATTGCCTTATTTCATGATTTTCAACGAGATCGGCTCGGCATGAGATGCCGATGACGGCAACCACAGTACAAGACGGGACTTAACAGTAGCTAGCTTCAACCTGTTACAAACCGGATTGAGAGTGTTTGTAGTTAGCCAACGGCAAAGTATGGGAAGACGACTTTAAATTGTATGTTGAGGTTAAAGAAGTCAAAAATCGAATGCGGGGAGGTTTGTGTTATTCCCGGAGATCACTTGCCAAATATGCCATAGAAACTCGGGACCAGAGCCCCTATCTATCCACCTATCCTTATCCTTCACAACTCTTCACCATTTGGAAGTATGATTAGGCTGCAGTCATCTATGTTCATTGATAGCAGTATGGCATTTGACCGTATTTCAGACAGACGTCTCAGTCTACTATGTCGAATCTAGAATGGCAAAGGAAGCCAACATTATCATGTCATTCGGGTCGTAGTATTGTGACTAGAACCTTCAAATAAGCTCACGCATATCTTCAATCGATGCAGGGGACAATGCCTCCAAGCAGCAGAAATAATGCGCCTGGCAATTGAATCAAGTCTACTGCAACAAAAGCAAGTTTGTTCTGCGCGACGGAAGCAATTATATACTTAACTTGAGAGGCTTCATGGAGAATATAGACCGCAATTTATAATGGCCGGTTCAAGCTAGTGTCTTGAGATTGGAACTAAATAGGATGTGATATCATGTCTGTAGCGAAGGGCGAAGGAAGAAGGATGCACAGAGATGAAGGTGCGGGGCACCGAGAAGTGTCTTTATCTTCCCGCTCTTGGGTCCACCTTCATCTTCATCCTCCATCAACTTCTCCACAGTCTAGCACCATTCAAGTTCCTCGGCGCTTCTCTTCTCTACCGGTACTAAGCGAAATCCGCAGGGAACTATGGACGACTCCAAGGATCACATATCGTACCCAACGAGAGCGTTTACGCTTCTACAAGACTACATTCGGTCATTCGGTCGCATGCCCGCTTCTTCCGCCCCTCGTCGGAGCGCTTCGACCTCGCCGACTCGAAGTTTCAAGACTTCTGCAGCGTACAGTCCATTTTCTGGTTTCCTTAAGCTGCCTCAAGAGATGATAGATAGCATCGTTTTATACATGAGCCGTGAAGAGCTTTCCAGTCTCTCAATGACTTGCAAACCCATTCGCTACAAAACACTCGGAGCTCTCTACCACAATATCACCATGGAGTGGGTTGGAGAAGTTGAGCTAGGCCCCACAATACGGTACAACCCCATCAAGTCACCACGTATCGATCTGCTTCTTCGAACGATTCTAGAAAAGCCGAAAATAAAAGTACTAGGCGAAGATTCAGAATATGCAAAATGGGTCTCTGTAGTCGATTTCCGGACAGTAGGCTATCACGTGTGCACCTTCGATTTCGAAACAAATTGGCCCGCGCCATCAAGAAGGGATGTCGAGGTATTCAAGTCGGCTCTGAGCAACATAAAGACCGAAGCGAGAGAGATGTTCAGCAAGGCTCTCGAAGCCAACTCCCTTGGTGCTTTCATCACCTTGTTCCTCGTCGTGTGTTCAGAGCTCAAAGCCGTCACATTGGGAATAGAGCTGGTGAAGGACAACAACTTTTTTCCACACGTGTGGTCTACTACCCTATTCGCCCCCCGCTTCGTCCCACCGTTGAGGAACCTCGTGTCGGTGAACATGGGCGCATTTCGCCAGGAAACAGTGTCTATCAAAACCGCCCGCATGCACCTCCTCCCATGGCGCCGCCTTTACCTCGAAACCTACCTCCTATTTTTCTCAATCCCCACTCTCCAAGAAGCAGAGATGAACCTGTCCGATTACAAGAGAACCCAACAACTCCCAATATCGATCCCAGGAACTGCAACTGCGCTCAAAACTCTGCGATTACCCCAGGCCCAAGCATCGCCGCAGTTTCTAGGCGAAGTTCTGTCCCGCACACCAAGTCTTGAAACACTGATGCTTGATCTCTGGGTATACGAAGATACGAAATTCTCTCTCCACGCGCTAGCCTCAAGCCTTGATTTTGTCGCAAACACCATCACCCGTCTCAGCATAGGCCTCAAGGCCTGGGGCGACACCGTTTCCATATACGATGCGCGTGATCAGTCTTGGCTGTGGGGAAACTGCTCTTTCAGAACCTTCACGGCGCTGCAAATACTCGAGACACCGCCGTTCGTACTGCTGGGCTGGGATTGCCGCAGTGCACCTCAGCTATCCCACGTTCTCCCTCCGAATCTGGTCGCCATCGGGTTCCGAGATGACTGTTGCGGCTACTTGTCGTATCAATGGCACGAGGAGTTGATGCCGGTCTTCGCGACGTTCATCTCGAATAGAAGCTGGATGGAGGCTACGCCTTATCTGCAGCACTTCAACGTGGTGTTGCATAACGATCGTCTATTTTGCGACAACGAATGGCGCTATGATAAGGGAAAGGTGGAATTGAAGGTTCTCTGTGAGGAGAACGGTTTGCGGTGTGATGTTGTGCAGGCTGGGGATTCTTACTAGATGTACGTGTCGCCCGATCAGTGTTCAAAGTGTCACCAACAACAGCCTATGAATCTGAGCTTTTCGTCTGCGTCAACCTACCAAATACTACTTGTGGCACCTTTGCCTACCACTCTATGTCCTAGTTGTCAGCAGGGATCTCGTAGCCTTGATGGAGGATGCAGCGATGCTGCTGAACAGCGAAGACAGACCCAGACCGAGCAGAAAGGTTCTTGCTACACGCAAATCGAATTTCACAGAGATGGGGTATGAACATGGGATGATACAAGGACAGAGAGACAGTGCATGATACACATCGCACACCAGCCATGCCTAGCCAGAGTCTATGATGTACGTAAATCGATTAAAAGTATATTCACCCAGATGCAACATCAAAGAAATTCTAGAGTCTCCCACCGAGCCACAAGTCCTTTTTCTTTGCCAATCTCCATCATGTAGATGTGTGAATGCGTGGATATATGGATGTACTGCATTCATCGCACTCGGGCATCTCCGATGCATCAAGTAATATAGCCGGGGGAAAAGCGGGTCTCAAAAGCCGACGAGAAGGTGCGGTCGGCAACTGCGACTTCTGAGGCGTTTGCAAGCCGGACTCAAGCCGGACGCGGGCTGGTAGCTGGGAGCTAGCGTTTGGAGTTATTGGAGACTTAATTGGTGTGGAGTGGTTAGTGCACGTGGGGTTGTCGGGGAGAGTTACTATGTTTAGCGGCCTGCAAAAGAGCTTGGGGCGCACGAGATATGCAGACGCTGCAGACAATGCGGGCTATGTAGACTAAATTTAGGAAGTTACATTATGGTATCTACAATACAAGCCAATGGTGGGAGGACGTTGCCCGTCCCGATTCCGCGGTCCAGGTATTACCCGACTCTTCGAAGCTGGGGTTGTGAATGTGGTGGCGAGGGAAAAATGGATAGGGCAAGACTTGGCGGCGTGTCTAGCTCCATGATTCAGGGCTGTCAAGCAGCATGGGTAGTTTACCAGCTTGCTTCACGATGCGGCCATCAACTTGTTCTGCTCTTGGGCCAGCGTTAAGCCTTCCGGTGCTTGCCGGAAGAGCACAATTTCGGACTGTTTGAAGTATCGCCGTGCATCTAGAAGAATGGCCATTAGGTATGTGTCCGACTGATAAGGCGGGGAAGCACGCGAGACATTCAATGGTGAAACATTTCATGCGGAGTACGGTGGATCGGGGGTATTACGCACCTTCGTCGATAAGTACCAAACTAAGGTAATACCGGGTCGAGTATTTCTTGTTGACTTCTCGGAACGTGGGGGTCAGATCGAATCCTCCCAGGAAGAGCCTGATGGGGATTGTTTCTCCTTGATCCTTGTTAGCTGGCATAGAGTCATGCGTGTAGCGATGGTACCTCGTGAAGGAGAGCCGTCCATGATCTCGAACCGGACCAACGTCTCGCTCTCGTTGTATTGGTTCGGGGCTGCGCCCGTTGTTTCCCTGCGAATGATTGAGAGCTCCATGTGCTTGATCTTTAACCGCACTAATAGGAAATATATTCTTCCGACAATGACATCCTTGAGGTGGTATTTGGACTTTGAGTATTCGAATTCGATGTGCAGACAGTCCTCAATGCCGACATCCATCTTGATCGAGGCGTTCGTCTCTGGCGGTATCCGGTACGAGTACACCCACAGGTCCTTTTCCCTCACCACGTCGGCCATCCGCCGCGAGACTGTGACGCGAATGAAGTAGCGCAGCTTGACATTGATGCCGTTGTATGACTCGTACTGCTTCTCCACGTTCTTGAAGTTGAAGTCGAAGGTCTGGGGGTGCTGCAGGTCGCCGGGGGCCGCGAGCTCCTGGCCCAGCGAGAGGAATTCGTAGTGGTTTCCGCGGTCGAAGAACATCTCTGCGAGGACGGCCGTGTCAGCAGTCATTCGAAGCTCCACGGGCGGGGCCTGTTGCGGCGCGGTCTGGGTGCGACGCACCAATAGTGCCGATGAACTGCACCTTGATGCCCGTGTGCTCCAATCGCTTGCCATCCTTGGGCCTGATGGTGACGGCGCCCTTGACCGACTCGCCGTCCAGATACAGCGGCACCTTCTCCTTGCGGTTCTTGTCCAGCTTCACGTCGACGGCGGAGCGGTCGTCGAGGTCCTCGAGCACGATGTCGATGTCGACGGGGGTGGAGAAGAAGTAGGACATGGCGGCAGTGGAGTGTGAGGCCGCTGGCGGACGTGTCGGGGCGGTTGGAGCTCGACCGGCGTGCGTATGGCCACGGCCCCGAACGGGCAGGTGCAGCTCGCGGCGCCGCTTAGGTAAGGCGAGTTGAGCCGCATAGATCACGGGATCAGCCCTGTGGCCTCCGCTGGCCGCCGCCTGCATGTGCAGCGCTGGTCGTCGTCGTCGTCGTCTGCATCCTCCTGGCCGCATGCAGCCTGCGACGGCCTCGTCCCCCGCCTTGATTCATCCACGTCATCCAAGCCGGGCGCGAGGTCACAAGACCGCCGCGCGCCCGCATCGCTGTTCTCGTCGTGCAGCACATCGGATCAGGTGGGAACGGAGATGCGCTCAACCCACACACACAGCACTGCCAGCGCAGTCGTCGCGCACACGAGCAGCAGCAGGCGGCGCCGCCATCCAGCCATGCTTCCTGCGCCCTTGGCCAGACGCCGGCCTGGGAACACGGCCAGGGAACACGGCCATAGAAGCCGGCCTCCATGGCCCGAAGACTTTTTCTGCGTCCAAGGTTGTTCCTTGACCCCCACGCGTCATTATCAAACAACTACTGGCACCTCGCCGCGCCCTCAACCGGCTCCTCAGCGCAAACAGCTCGCTGGCCAGCTGCTGCAACACTGGGGGTAAGCTGCAGCTCCAGCAGCCGGCACGCCGGCATCGCATTCCGAAGCTGAGGAGGGGACGCAGGTGTTGGGCTCGTAGCCCTGGTACTTGCAGCAGTACCTGACGCCGACTGGGATTACGCAGAGTGCGGGGAGGCAAATCGCGGTGAAGGCTTTGGATCCGCCACCATCACCTTGATCCAGTACCCCACGCCGCCAGCCAGCCCTAGCCTTCAAACGCCGAACAACCCTAAACTCTCTCCTCTCCACGCAAGGGCGGGTAATTTGCGGGCTGTTCAGCGTCGCGCGGATGTCAACGCGGTCTCCCCTGATTCGCATGCGGCCTTTGTCATGACATCAAATCTTGGCCATCCGAACGTTGCGGTCCCCAATCCCACCCTTGCCGTCATACGTCCGGCATCTACGCGGGACCATTTCACGCAGTCTTTATAAAGACACTACCCCCAGCCGCACATTGGGATTGCCGTTTATTGCTTACTATCCCCTCCCGTAGTTTGGTTACATTGGGCTGCCCAATACTATATACTTCCGTCCACATCCCACCTGATCTCTTTGTCCAACAGCACACAAACTGTTGGTACGACTTATTATCCTTCAATTTGGTAGCCGCAAACGCCTCATTCTGTCCACCGCCATCACTGCCGTCGCCGCCAGCATGTTGCAATCCTTCGAGCAGCCACATTCAGCACCTCTGCACTATGCTAGTGCGCCCACTCCTCCTATTTCAAGTCCAGCTTCACCCTCCAACGCTGCATCATCCGTTGTGAAAGCTTCTCCCGTCATGTTCGCTCCAAAGCACCACCATATCCTCATCGTCACCGGCCCGGCAGGCTGTGGGAAGAGCACTGTTGCCAAATTCCTCGCCGACCGCTATGGCTTCGTCTATATTGAAGGCGATGATGTGAGTCCCTCCTCTTCACAGCTTCCAGACCTTCCCTAACACATCGTCAGTTCCATCCCCAGGCAAACATCGCGAAGATGGCCGCCAACATTCCGTTGGATGACGCTGATCGATGGGATTGGTTGATCTTGCTGCGAGACCAAGCGCTGGTCGCATTATCCAACGGAGCTAAGGGCGTCGTCGTTACCTGCAGCGCCCTTAAGAAGAAGTACCGAGACGTCATTCGTACCGCTCGACTCTACGACGAGGATCCAAACGCCGCAGTCCATTTTGTCTATCTCCGTGCGAGCAAGGAAACCTTATTAGCTCGTGTCGGCGCGAGACAAGGCCACTACATGAAGGACGCAATGGTCATCAGTCAGCTTGCGGCACTCGAAGAACCAGACAAATACGAGATCGAAAGACTAAAGGACGTTGAAATCATCGATGTGAAGGGAAGCCAGCTGGAGGTCGAAAAGCTCGCGACTGTTGCGGTTGACCGGATCATGACCGATGATGCGTGACATCGGCGAGTCGACATATTCAAACAGCACCGAGTGCCTAGCCTGCTACGAGCTTAGGATCATAGATTCCTTGACCCAGGCAGATAGTTCTGGGATGCTGAAACATGATCAAAGAACCAGTTCGCCTTCTTTAGATCTTCGTTGTTTCGTCTTAAACCCCATGCGATGGTTGGAATTCAGCGGGTCCTGGTTTCCTTCTTCAACTCCTGTCCTAGAGGTGGCACTCAATCTAGTTCTGTCGTCTTCTGGTTTCTCTCTTTACATTCAGCATATTGGGCGTCCTCTTCGGGCATTGGGAAAGGACATGAAAATGGCGCAAACAATATAGTATACCCTTGCGGTTGGGGTATTGGGATTTGATTTCTGTTGGGCGAACAGAAGCCGGGAGTTGTCTTTCAATTTCTAGGCACAAGATATTAATGATGACTTAAATCTTCAACACATTGTTCTGATATAAATAATGGGGTCGCAGTCCTTGAAGTGACGTCTAAATAGGCACAGGGTAGAACCACGCTGTCGGGGGGGATCTTAAGCCATGATCTGTTCGCGCTGAGACCAATGATGCACGTCGAATTAGAGGTAGTATGCTAGTGTTTTTCTTCTCTGATAACAACGCTCTTTGTCTCACCCTTGCAACAATCGGACTGACGATAGAATTTCTCAGGACCATAGAGAGTAGATGAAGGGGGATGCCATCTCAGATGGCGGTTTGTGGCCAACGCTCCTTCTGCCTTGGTGGTAAACCGAGATGCGCTAAGTCGCAATTGAACTAGCTTGCATCTCCCCGGATTCTGTCATCATCCTCTCGCCGCTTCCACGGCTGCCATCGGCTTTGCTACACGCTCGACCTTCAAACACCTCGGAGCTTATGAACCTTCAAGACTCAATCATGCCCCAGTGTATCTTTCCTTTAGACCCACCATGAAGACTCTCGTCTCCCGAGAAGCTAGCCGGCTTTTGTGCCGCTACACCGCCGCAAACAAAGCTCCAATTCCGGCATGTCGCCAATTCAAGAGCGTGTTGGTCCCAAGACAGTACGCACGAAGACAGTTCCACAGCTCTCCGTGTTCCAAGGTCGTGAAGCCATATCTCCTCGCGGATATTGGAGAAGGTAGGTCTGCAATTGGAGTTTTAAATGTTAGAGGCTAATGTTGTCAGGCATTACGGAATGCCAGGTCATTCAATGGTTCGTTAAGCCAGGCGCACGCGTCGAGCAATTCGACCCAATATGCGAAGTACAATCAGACAAGGCCTCTGTGGAGGTACGTGAACATTTACTAGGAGGAGAGAGCGATTCTGAGTCATTCTAGATCACCTCACGATTCGACGGCGTAATCAAGAAGCTCTACTACGAGCCGGATGATATGGCAAAGGTTGGAAAGGTAAGACACATTCGAGGATTTTAGTGGACGTCAAGCACTAACATACAAAGCCCCTGGTAGATATCGACATACAAAGCGAGATCTCCCCAGCCGACGAAGCCTTATTGAACGACGGAACTGCAAAAGAAGCCGAGAAGGAAGCCCCAAAGCAAGTCACACATCAAGACGAGGGGCTAGAGCTTGGAAGAAACGATACAAAAGCTGCTGTAATGGATACACCTCCACTAGAAGCATCCCAAACCCTACCTTCCGAGCCACCGAAAGAACAACCAAAAGTACAACGGCAACTTGGAAAGCATGCATCGCTAGCCACCCCTGCTGTTCGGCACATGGTTAAAGAGTTCAATCTGAAGATCGAAGACATAGAAGGCACAGGCAAGGATGGGCGTGTGTTGAAGGAGGACGTACAAAACCACTCTGGATCGTCTAGTGAAGCTGGAAATACAAAGGCGTCATCATCACCAAAGGCGCCAACTTTAGCTCCCGTTCAACAAGTGGAAGATCATGTCAGACCACTAACCAACATACAAGCCGCGATGTACAAGCAAATGACGCGCTCTCTGTCGATACCTCACTTCCTTTACACCGACAACGTCGACTTCTCTGCCCTGAACGCTCTCCGAAAGAAGTTCAACGCACACAAGGAGAAGCCGCATCGGCTTACCACCCTCCCATTCGTAGTCAAAGCCGTTTCACTAGCCCTCCAGCAATATCCATTGCTGAACGCACATCTAGACACGACCACAAACCCCAACAAACCACAGATGCTCGTCAAAGGCCAACACAACATTGGCATCGCTATCGACTCTCCCTCCGGTCTTTTAGTTCCCGTGGTCCGGAACGTACAATCGCATTCCATCGAGTCTCTGGCGGCAGAAATCTCTCGTCTTGGGAACCTCGCCCGCTCCGGGAAGTTGAGTACCGCCGACTTGAGCGGAGCGACGATTACACTCAGCAACATTGGTAGTATTGGAGGCACAGCAGTCGCCCCAGTTATTGTCAGCCCTCAGGTCGCCATTATAGGCATAGGAAGAGCAAGAACCGTCCCGGCGTTTGGAGACAACGGAGAGATTGTCAAGAAAGAGGAGTGTGTGTTTAGTTGGAGTGCGGATCATCGTGTGATTGATGGGGCGATGGCAGCGAGGTGTGCGGAATCTGTTAGAGCGTACTTGGAGAACATAGAGGATATGCTGGTTAGATTACGATGATTGTGGCCATCTGTCAGGCAAGGCATTCATCTGAAATATAAAAGTTGACTTCATTCTCGTGCTGAGGAGAAATCGCCAAGTATATGTCGACGTCTTACAGTTTAGCTGCAGAGCATGCATGGCGGTTACGGCTGCATCTCAACATGCATCCCAGAACCCCAACAGCGCGTAAAAAAAAAGCGTGGGGTGGGTGAGCTTTATATCTGGGCCCAGACATGTGTCACGCACGTGGAACAATTAACGACTCCATAGGGCTGAAAGTGACGTGCCCCACCACAACACGTAGGCAAGCTCCCAAGCTCCAATTCCCCACCAACGCAACGCACTTTTATGAATGTAATCCTCAGCTGCTTCCGCCCCTCGAACCCACTTCACGAGCAACGAACCGTCCTTACCGAGAACCTAGCCATCGACCCGTCGACCCATCGCCCGCCACCCTCCAGTACATCCACAATGTCCACGACAACGCTCGTCGCATCCACACCCGCGCCCACGAGCGCGACAGATAAATTCGCCTTCCCCCCCCACTACGCCTTCCCGCCCTTCTTCACGCTGCAGCCCATCCTCGCGACGCGGACCTCGCAGCTGCAGTCATGGTCCGCCTTCATCCAAGCCTACTGTCGGTACCACCGCGTGTTTACGCTGACGCTCGTGGACGCGCTTTCGACGCCGCTGTTCTACAATGCGGCGCTGGGGCGGAGCCTCAGCCTGCGCGACGCGCGCACCATTGTGCACTGGATGACGACGGTCGAGGGCGGCGCGCGCGCAGAGTGGATCCCGTCTACGGCGTCTGCTTCGGCGGCGGCGGCGGCGGCGGCGGGCCTAGCTGCGGCGGCGACGTCCGGGTCTGGGTCTGGCAATGCGAGGAAATCTGGGAAGGTCGAAGAGGAGGGCGACGGCAAGGTGTGGGTGTATTGGCGGCGGCCGGAGGAGTGGGCGCAGGTGCTTGAGGAGTGGGTGGAGCGGACGGGCCAGAGGGGCAGCGTGATAACGTTGTATGAGATACAGGAGAGCGATGCGACGCGGCGCGAGGAGTTTTGGGGCATGGACGGGGAGCTGTTGAGGAGGAGTGTGGGGGTTTGTGTTAAGAGGGGGAGGGCGCAGGTTTTTGGGCAAGAGGGGAGCGAGGGGGTCAAGTTTTTTTAGGGCATGTAGGGGAATGTTTGGAAAGGAACACTCGAGCATGGGAGGCATCTTGAGGACATGGTTCTCCGAGTCTAAGAGGATACTGGACGTTAGGAGCGTCGAGTACAGGCTGAGAAACGCACAACATACACTGAGCTTCGGCACCAAATGGTACGTCCATCCTAAACCGCCTTTACAACATCTTATACTGGATTCAAGAGTTAACTTCTACCAGGCCTACTCCTACTACGGATCCTGCGGTCCAGCAAGCCACCTCTGTCCCCCAAACCTATATCTACAAGATGCTACCTGAAGCACATAACCTCATATCAATGAAGGAATTGTTAATACCGCTTGTTCCTGTCGTGAGCTAACTCCCGCTAAAATATTGCCGGAACACTGTTTCAAATGCAATGCTGGTACCGGAACGCCTCTTAGCCTGATGCCGTCATCAACTTAGTGCCTTCATTACTTCATCGTATTGACAACCTCCTCATTTAGCTCCCACTCCGGCTTCCAATGCACGTACTGCGCCATTGCTACGTGGAGCAGCCACTCTGTCTTCACAATCCTCGGAATCATGTCGTGCTTCTTCGCAAGCTCTCGGAACTTAGCCCAGTTGGGGAATTCCTTCTTGGTCGCTTCCGAGATGAGGTAGAGGACGTCACCCTCGTCTTCTTCCTGGTTTTGGCTGACTTCGTTTGACCTGTCAATCTTGCGTTTCGAAGCTGTTGCATTGTTGATGCCGCGGCCCTTCCACATCTGACATTGGCCTCCATTCGCAACGATAATATCTTTGAAGGTATCGTAACCGCCACTGACGGTCTCGGAGCAGTATATGGTCCAGTCCTTCAACAAACGTTTCTGGTTCTGTTTTGCTCGTGGAATGGCATCCTCTAGATGAATGTCATGAGTCCTTACAAAGTCTTCATCCTTGAGTAAGTGCTTTTGTGGTGGCGGCAGCTTGTTGTTCTTCAACGCGAAATCGAGGAAAGAGCTTGACACGATGGTCGGTCCGCAAGCCAGGGCTGAAACAAACTTTTTCGTTCGTACGACTTTTGGTGCACAGAGAAGATCGACCTTCTTGAAATCGTCTGTAATGAATAGACCAATCTCGCGCATTCTCCCCTGCATTATTGTTAGCCTTTAGCATATTAGTCGTGGGCGATTAAGCCTACCTTATCCTTCGACTCCTTTTCTGGGTTATTTGCCCACCGCTCATCCTTTGACATCAACATTCGATACTTGATAGGTGTCAGTTTGTCTTTCTTTGCTTTTTTGTTCCTCTTAGCAGGCTCTTCAGCTAGTTCATCGTCGCCAGAGGTTTCTTCCTCCCCATCTACCTCCTCAATCGAACGTTTGCTTCCGACCGAATCTCGGCCTTTGCTCTTCTTAGACTTGTCCTCAGCTTCTGCGTCCTTGTCCCGCCGACCACCGTGTATCACTCCTCCTTTTCGTTTCATCTCTTTCTCAAATTTCGCAATGTCCGGCGCTGATTCGTGTAGCTTCGATAAAGCTCGGTCCTTGGCTCCGCGGCTACCAGGTACAATAGGCGACTCATTCTCTTTGCCATCAGTCCTGCGTTTGGCCAACGGTGTCGCAACATCCCTAGTAGTTTTCGTACGCTTATTCTTCTCTGCTAGTGGGGAGCTATGTGCGGTCGGATCACTTGTGACTCTCGCTTTGGGAATACTTGAGGCAGGCAAATTGTGTTCCTGGGCGACTGCCTTGAATGGCTTCGGCTTTCGTGTCTTAGAAAAGAATATCTTCTCTACTGCGCTACGATCGATCTCGGTCTGGCCTAGAATTTCTCCCAGATTCGTCCGTGAAGGGAAATATGTGTACTTTGAATTCGTAAGTGTTTGCTCTTTGCACTTTGCGTAGCTGTCTTCAAGCCACATATGGTTGACGACGTTTACACCCCACTCTTCAGCCGCTTCACATTTCTCGCTCTGCTTGTGGGCAGTAATGAGATGGGTGTTTTCTTGCTTGAACGTCTTCGTGAACTCCGCGCCAGAAGCTTTAATGAGATTCTCAAGATACACGCGAGCTTCGCCAGTGTAGCTAGAAATACTAATCCGGTAGCCCTTGAATCCAGGCACCCCGTCGCGGGGCCTTGGGTAATGCATCATGCGGCGCATTGGGTTTGTCCAGACGTCGTGGGTGATCAAGTAGTATAACCAACTCAGGTTGCCAACCTGCTTTTCGGCCTGTGAGGCTTTGACATAATCCTGGCCATCCCGATAATTGCAAACGTAGATGTCTGCTTCATCCAGGTTGGTTGTCACCTCACCTCCGCCAGCGGAAATCAAGCCCGTGATTACACCTTTCAGGTTGCCGCTCAATTGTAAGTCCTCTCCAAGTTTAACCTTCTTTTGGTCAAACGCTTTTATGGCCCGGGAAGGTTGTACATGGGCGGGGGGGATAGGCGGCAAGCCATTGTTGGCCGGGTCTGGGTTTGTGGCATCACGAATCTGCGGACTTGTCCGAGTTGAAGGAATGGCGCCGGCCGTCACATTGAGTATCTCGGGCTCTGGGAAGGAATATGGGCGCTCCGATATTCTCCGACCAACGTGCAGACAGTCGTCGAACCTGAATAGAGAGTTAATTAGAGGTAAAGGCGGAACCGTGTTCAAGCTTACCAATGAGGGAGAACAACAAGGCAATGCAGTCGCTTATCAGAAGCAAGCTGGCACCTGGGGTCGTCCATCGACAAAGCGACAAGATGTGTAACCTGCTTGGTCAAAGCAACGGTGACTTGTCCTCCAGTGGCCAACACGCCGCCTGCGATTGCTTCTTTGTCCCCCTCCGGAATGTTTCCGCAACATATGACAACATCGTTCATGAACAGTGCTGGGTCCGGGCTGTAGGCGCGGGGGTTCTTGAGCTTCCCAACCTTCAGGCAAGCGTCTACCCATGTTGGTTTTATAACATGGATGAACAAGTCCAGCGAGTCGTAGTAGTCGGGGAAGTCGGAGGTCGCAGAGATGATGTGGGTGATTTCCTTGAGGCGTTCAATACGACCTACAGAGGCGTCGAAGGTATGCAGAGTACCGCCATTTGTGACAATATCGTCGGCCAACTGCACAATATGTTAGTAAGTGTGTTGTGGCGCTGGAGACGCGTTCGAGTACCTGATGCTGGCGTTCCTCCGTCAGAGAATTAGGAATGATTGTGAAAGTGAGATCGTTGAATGTTGGCTGTGAGGCCTCCAGCATGGTCGAGTCCTCCATGACGGTGAGGCTGTGTGGGAATTCGGGGAGACGTGGTGGACGTGAAGAGAAGCGCCCGGCGCGTCTTCGTGAAGTAGCGCACGGTCGCGGCTTCCTCGAGTCGCGAATCGCGGTCCACGTGACCGCCCCGGCACCGTTATGAAACTCGCCGCCATTGCAAATCGCTCCAGCAGCTTCTTTTTCATTAATTCTTTAATCTTGTAAAGTTCTTTTCTAAGAGAGTCAGTCACTATATTGGAGGCTGCGAACGTGAAAGTGCCCAACCCCCACAAACCTTGAATTGCAGTTCCAGGCCTGGTGAACGAAATTAACCTCGGCCCGTCCCCGAAGCGCACGGCAATTCATCACGACGGCTGCAGTCCTCCTCGTGCATCCCCTTTGGTTCTTTTGTCAACCTTCTTCTTGTGTATATACCACATTGCTCTTCTACATGATCTGATCCAAGTCACACAATCTGCTTTAGATCATTGTCGGTTCTCATCCTAATCCTCATCCCATTAGAATACAACTAGAAGTTCCACTTCCTCGAGTTCAGGCCTGCTATCATGTCTTCTGAGTTCTTCAAAGTTAACGAGCATGTCCTGGAAGCCTCACACATTCGCACTTTTCCTAGGACGACATCTACACACCAAGATGAAGTCCTACATCTTTCCATAAAGCAGTACACCCCAATCGAAAACCTTCATCCAAAGCCTGGAGATATCACGATCATCGCAGCGCATGCAAACGCTTTTCCGAAGGTACGAGATATCTTACCATGAACACGCGCTTGAGCCTTATTCCATACTTGTTCTTATAAATTTCGTCATCTCACTGAGGGAGCCCCACATCAGCAAGGCGACGCCCCACAGACAATCTGACGAAGGCTCACATTGATCTCTATCCTTTTCGTTCCTTATCATTTCCTTACCATTTGTAATTATTTAGGCCGCGTGCCTGACATTTCTACAGGAACTCTACGAGCCATTATGGGACGAGCTGTTACGTAGGACGAAGCAAAATGGGGTTTCCATCAGAGGCATTTGGATTGCAGATGTGGTCCACCAAGGACAGAGTGGCGTACTAAACGAGCACAAACTCGGAAACGACCGTAAGAAGTCCAAGATACCCTAAGTCTAAGAAAATACTGATGTTTCAATAGCGGCATGGCTTGACCACAGTCGGGATCTGCTCCACATGGTCAACACCTTTCGAAAAGAGATGCCTCGCCCAATCATCGGCGTAGGGCATAGCATGGGAGGAGCTCAACTTGCCTACCTTGGTCTACTTCATCCCCGCCTCATGGAAACATTGATTCTTATAGATCCCGTGGTGCAACGCATGGTATCTTTGGGCGGCAATTTCTCCCCAGCATTCGCATCGGCCAATCGTCGCGACAAGTGGCCGTCTCGCGAGGAAGCCGCCAAAGCTATGATGAGAAGCAAGTTCTACCAAGCTTGGGATCCCCGAGTGTTTGAGCGCTGGATCAAATATGGACTACGTGATCTGCCCTCCCGACTTTATCCAGAATCTTCAGCGACACCGGGTCCCCTCCCTGCAACAGTATCTACTGAACCTACCGTCACTCCTTCAGCACCTCAACCTAAAGAGGTTACCCTAACTACAACTAAACACCATGAAGTCATGACATTCCTACGCCCCAACTATCCTGCCCGAGTCGGCGACAAAGAACCCTCATCCGCTGAATATTCTCTCTCGAACCCAACAAGCCTTAATCGCCGCACGCATCCAGATCTCATTCCTACCCCTATACCACAGGCTCCCTTCTACCGCGGCGAATCTATGATGGTGTTTGAGCAACTCCCCCACCTACGCCCCTCAGTCCTATATATCTTCGGCTCGCTCTCCTTCCTCACGGAGGATCCCGCAAATATTGCCGACAAGATGGCACAGACAGGATCCGGTGGTGGTGGCAGTGGAGGCGTAAAGGAGGGACGTGTGGATCAGGTGATGGTGCAGGACGCGGGGCACTTGATTCCCATGGAGAAGGTTGAAGAGACTGCAGAGCATGTGGCGAAGTGGGTTGGGAAGGAAATGAGTAGGTGGCGGATCAATGAGAAGATCACCGAGGAGGAATGGGGAACATTGAAGGGGCATGAAAGGTCAGTCCTCCCAGCTCGGTATGTGGAGGAACTGAGTGAAACGATGAAAGGGAAGGTACCCCCGAAGGAGAAGAAAGAGGCGAAGCTATAAGCTTGTGAAGAATGTGGTGGTGAATCCAAGAAGCATCGTTGTTAGATTAGATGATGAAGGCGTGTTTATACAATATAATCTCTTTAAAATAAATGCGTGCTATTGCCCAAGAAGTCGACTGATTTGGGACACAGTCTTGAATGATTGTTTTTGGCATCAACTACAGCTGCCACCTCGATCTGATTTGGCTGAACGATATGAGAAGCAATCCAAAGCGTGATGTAAGTAAGTTAGTTTCATCATAATAGGCCGGGAAGAGAGCTCGGTAAGTCTCGCACATGTAAATCTTGAAGGTACTCACCGCTGCAAGCCAGGAGATGGGCCAATCAAACGACGAGGGTGAGTGCATTAGCGCACGTGCTTGAATGGTCGCGTTGCGATGCCAACACACCAAGCAGCGAACCAACAACGGCGCAAACTCACAAACCGGCGGGTCCCATTCTTGACGTCTATGACACGCGGCCATCCATCCAGTACATCTCGCCCAACCATTATTATTGTAAGTACCCTTTGTAACGTTACTGCTATCTCTGTCCCGCATAATTGGGACCAATCCCGAAATTGACATTTGTTTACAGCGCACCCCACAACCATCGGAATAGAACCCCTCAGCCCAGTACTACATCCCAACATTCCAACCGCCTTGGGCGCATTCCTCTTCCACTCTTCTTCTTTACTCCCATCAATTGGCCCTGGCCACAAGTGACAATGCGGAATGTCTTCGCCGCCCTATTGTTCCTCCCCGCCATTGCACTCGCCAGCCCGAACCTGCTCTCCGACTTCTTCGAGCCGCTGCTAGAAAGCTCGCCAGCAACGAACAACGACACAATAGCTGTGGAGGAGGGCCTGGAGCTCGTGAAAAGACAGACGGGATGTGCGACAGGATACGCCGGGTGCTCGAACATCGGGGCGCCGGGGCTCTGCTGTAGGACGAACCAAGTGTGCAGCGCCGATGCCGTCGGACACGTAGCCTGCTGTCCGTTGAACGCCGCCTGTACGGGTACCATCATCGGTGTGGGCACGGGCGCAACCTCTTTACCTACGACCTCGATCTTCGGAGCAACGACGACGACACAGGGCCCGCTTATCATAGTGGGTACCACGACCGCGACCGCGACCGGCACGGGCACGTTCATCCAGGCGACGGGCGCGGCGTCCAACGTGCGCTCAACGGTACCAAACAGCTTCTACCCTTTCGCGTTCATTCCGACTACTTACACGAACGCAGCCGCCTGCTCGTCAGCTTATACGAGCTGCCAGACGGATGCTGCGAGCTGCACTGCCGATCTAGCGAATGGACGGCAGGGGGTCACAATATCCGCCCCGAATGGCGGTGTGACCATCACAGCCATTGCGAGTCTGGGGCCTACGGCTGCGGCGAGCATTTGCCAGAGCCTGAGTTCCCAGGCGTGCTTTGGGCTACAAGTCGCGGCGTGTCAGGCATTCGATGGGGGGGCTACGGGGGCGGGGAGGAATCTATGTGGTGGTGTGTATAAAATTGGGGCGGGGGTTGCGGTAGGGATTGCAGGACAGATGCTGCGGTAGCCTTGGAGATGCAGGGATGCTTTGTTTGTGTAAATGGGTTCGTTCATGTACAAAAAGGTTGATGCTGTGTCTTTTGAATGCTACTTAGCATTACATGGCATCGGAGTTGGAGTTGGAGGTGGATCTCTTTTCGTATGATGGGATTTGGAGGAATTAATGATGCCTCATCGGTGATCTAATGATGGATCATTCTTCAAATGGTATCACGTCTACCTCTTCGATTCTGATTTTACGTGGATAGCGAATGCTTTAGAGTGGAATGAAAGCTTTTAGGAAGACCATGGGCGTCATGATACCGTTAGCATGATGTGACTTCAGTTGATCGAGGAAACATAGCCTAGCAATCCATTCTAGAAGCGCGCTCTGTCATCTCATCTCAACTCGAACTACTGCCTCCATTCCATCAATCCAAGTACCAACCGCTCTCGTCCCAGGGACAATTTCTACCTCCCTCATAACACTCTCTGCGCCACTTTTCTCCTTCACCTCCTCCTCGCCACTATCCTCGGAATCCCAATACTCCTCCGCCATATCATCAGTGCGAGGAGCAGGCATCCAATCCCCCGTCTCACACACGAGCCTGCAACTCATCGGCTTAATGCCGAACCTCTTCCCCACGACGCCTAGTAGACTGTACGCCGTGAAGCTCATTGGGATCTCTGCCTCAAACTTCTCCGCATCCTTTCCATCGGATCCTATCTGGGCCAAAGCACGCTTTGCACTCTCGCCGAGGTAGAAAGTAAACCGGATGAGCCTCGCAGCGAGCGAATTTGGATTCACAGAGCTCGCCCCGCGATTGACAACCGGCTCGCCGTACTCTTCGCACAAATCCTTGTACCGCGGGTGCGAAGCCAAGATTTGCTTCTCCAGATGCGGGGGCGCGAATGTGAGTTCCCGACCTATGAGTGAGAGATAGTACGACTCTGCATTTAGCCTCTCTTTCGGTAAGATTGGACTGTAGTTCAATGACGTGAGATTCCCGAGTCGAGCGAGTGTGAGCATATATCCGTCTTCGGCCGTTAAAGCGCGGCCATCGGCTGCTTGGAGGGATTGGTATAGCGGGTTGTGCGAGATACGAAGGGCAGTTAGACCAGGGAAGACGTGTGCAAGACCGTCGATGAAGGACCAGGTCGTGAAGTCGTTCCAGGAGAGGTCGACTTCGGTAACGGTTGAGGAGAAGACAGGAAGGGGCATTCCTGGGTCGTTGATCGAGGAGATTTTGTTGGATTTGAGAACCAGACGCTGGAGGGAGGGAAGTACGGTAATGGGGCCGAGAGAGGAAAGGGATGTAAAGCTGTTGTCTTCGAAGGTTAGGTCGGTGATGGTCGGGTTGAGGCGGTGGTTTGTCAGGGTGCTGTAGAAGTTGCTGGAGGCGACGAAGCTTGTGAGTGTGGGGAAGAGGGTGGTGATGTTTGCCATCTCCTCCCACGATAGAAGGGTCTCTTCGAGTCTAAGCAGCTTGATATGTTGAAATGCTGTCAAGCACCTCATTCTCTCAGCATCGCTCACCGTCGTGTCCCTGAAACGGTTGCCGCTGTGGATAATTGTCAGTGACGGACCCTCGACCAAAGTACAATTTAGACATAGGGAATACTACTTACTCGACCCTTAGACTTCTTAGCTTGTCTAGTTGCTCACAGATAGAGGCAACCTCCCTCCACTCCTCAAACAAATTCCGACTGAGATCAAGCTCGATCGCCTTCGGACATGTGTTCTTGATGTCGGAGAGCTCTGCGGGCCATGCGTCGACTCCTGTAGCCTCGCACCTCGCCCTCAAGGTTGCAAGTGGTCGTGACATGCGTAGGCCATCAAGAATGACTATTTTCAGCTCCTTCAAATCAGCGAGCTGCTTTCGGATCTTGTCAAAGCCCACCTCCTCCACCTCTTTCCCGCTTATTCGAATAGTCTCCCTTTTCTTATCTTGGCTCACGTAGACGATCTCCACGTCAGGATCTTCAAAGGGATCCGAGGCATATTTTGCCTTGAGAGCTTCCACGAATGACCGTGGCGAGTCAGATTTCCGTGTCGGGCGTACAAATGACCCAGCTGTTGGACACTGGCTTGCACCTGAGACGTCAGCTTACATGAAGGACATGGAGAACTGTTGAATGGTGCTATTACATTCGAAGTATTTCACGCCGCCATTTTCACCAGAATGCTTGCCGCGAGTTGGATCATCCCACTCAACGCCTAACCACTCCCCTTTAGTACCCTTCACGTCACCGCGGTACCGGATGGTGCACAGCTGTCCATCGAAAGAAAGACGTTTGCCGACGTATAGGTCGGACGCCATGCAAGCGAACTTCAACGTTAATGGTACTACTATACGAACGAAACACAGATAGCCTGCGTGGAATACAATATGAGGAGTAAGTAGCAAAGATACCGGATCAAGAAAGTGACCAAATGATCCAAAGGTTGAAGGTTTCAACATTGGCGGTGCCTGCTCTGATGTGCCAAGTACGGTGGCACTCACGTGATGCCAAGCACTCAAAGCACGGGGATGCTGACGTAATGTCATGCCAAGATTGGCCACCGCCCAAACCTTGCACATTTGTTTAAACCTCAACCTTCTCTCTCACTACGCGACAACAACCGCACTCACAACCAACACACTCATCAGCTGAGGATCGTTCAAGATGGACTATCAAGTCAGTATTCCCGACATTATCCCTGAAGATATGACTATAGAACAATTATTAAACCATGACTTGTAGAACCGAGCCGGTTCCAAGTTCGGCGGTGGAGGTGTTGCTAGCTCGTCCGCGACCAATGCCGACCGCCGTGAGCGTCTCCGCAAGCTTGCTCTGGAGACTATCGACCTCGACAAGGATCCGTATTTCTTCAAGAATCACGTCGGCAGCTTCGAGTGTCGTCTGTGCCTCACCGTTCACCAAAATGATGGCTCCTACCTGGCCCATACCCAGGGAAGGAAGCACCAGACCAACCTCATGCGCCGTGCTGCAAAGGAGCAGCGTGAGGGCAAGGACAAGGAGGGAACTCAGCAGGGCCTACTCGCAGGTGTCCAAGTCAAGAAGAACGTCATCAAGATTGGCCGACCAGGATATAGGATCACCAAGATTCGCGACCCTCAGACGCGCCAGAATGGACTGCTCTTGCAGTTCCAGTTCCCGCAGATCACCCCCGGCGTAGTTCCACGAGTTCGTTTCATGACCGCCTTCGAGCAGAAGGTGGAGGAGCCGGATCCGAACTTTCAATACCTCATCGTCGCCGGAGAACCGTACGAGACTGTCGCCGTCAAACTGCAGGCTCGCGAGGTGGACAGACACGAGGACAAGTTCTTCCATTGGTTCGATGAGGACAGCAAGGAGTTCTGGGTTCAGCTTCTCTTCAAGACTGATCGTGATGAGCGATACAGTGCCGTTCCCGGTCTGGCTGCTGGACGGAAGTGAGGAGACCACAACCACGGAATGTCGAGTCTTCTTAGATTGGCGACAGGAGTCTGAAAGTTGGGCGATGGGAAGCAATTCCATGGACTATGTAGCATGGCGGCTAGTCTCTTTCTAACCTTTCCAAGGACTGCCGTTTTTCGATACTGTTTTTCAGCATGGGAGTGCTTGGCGTCAATGGCAACGGGCATGGCTGGGTCGGAATATACCCCAAGGGCGTAGGTAGTCCCTAAAAGAATACCAAATCTTCATCAGCGAACTCTACCGTGCATGTGGAGGAATCTAGATCGATACTCGTTGACTCGGTCTAGTTTTCGCACACGTTTGGAGGGTGTGCTCTCGGTCGAGAACCTGCTTCGTCGAAAGTATGCTAAAACATTTTCCGATGAGGAGCAACTAACTATCGGATAGAGCCGTTATCAAGGACAGGATCAAGGTTTGGCACAACGTACGCGTGATAGGACTCCCGTCGCTTCCCCGGCTCGACTCCGCTGCCGCAGCGCGAGCCCATCCAATCAATCCCCACGAGCCGCCCAAAGTCATCTGACAAGGCCCCCCAGGACGGCATGATAGAGTACAAGGGCCCTGGAGCAACAGACGACCAGACCTTCCATATCGCTCCCACATGATCAGTCCGCATCGGGGGACTCGCTGGGCCTCGATTCGCTGCGGCATCACCATCCACTTAATTGCCCTTGGTTAAGGCCTCGCCACACTTTGATGGACGGGGGTGTGGATGCAACGTCCCCGACGACTATTCTTGCATCTCAGACATATTGCACGAAAGGAGGAATTAGTCGATGCCTAGCAGCAGCAAGTAGCAGCGGCAGCAGCAGCACGGGTGTGGATTGTGACTGCTCGGTTTTCTTGGTAGCATCGGCTCTCGATGCGACTTCGACTCCAGGCCGGCATTGAGAGGGCACGCCTACGAAGCAGCAACGGGGAATTGGAGGCGAAAAAACGATAGTTCACACTGGAGATGGTTCTCGCCCACGAAAGACGATTGCAGGTGTCCTGCCTGGCTTTCTCTAACTCTACCCTCACCTTCACACACACATGAGCTGGAAGCAAAACAGGCTTCGCTCGTAAATGCCTCTAGTTCACCTAATCCGATGATAGGCCAGATTAGCATGACGGCTAGATTCTCCACATCCTGTCATGGCCTCGACTTGCCACTACTCCTTCCCTGCTACCACTGGTGCTGGGCCTTTACGTTCGGAACTAGACGGCCAATACCGGACCCTCACCGCCAAAGCTGTACAACCCAACTACCGCGCCATGACGATATGCCGGGAGGAAGCCAGGCTGTACCCGGAAGCGTAAATCTCTAACGGCCTTGTTATCCTGGACGGGAATGACTGGCTGGTATAGAGCCCGCTGGACAGACACCCGTTCTCCGGTACTTTGAAACACCATACCCACCGCATACCACGTTTGACTGGCCTAGTCAAGTCCAGTGTGCTCCCTTTCGCGATATCTTCGCCCACGACCTTCGGGACTTGACATGGCTCTGCCATCTCGACGCTCCCTCACCGCCATCCCACAGTAGTGGCTCAGCTCGCCATCGTCCGTATTAGCATCCGCGTCAGATGATCGAGGTGCTCGACGGCCAAGCTGATCAATCAGAGTGCTGTGCCGGGTTGCAGACCGGCAATTCGTCTGTGGAGTCGCGTTCGAACGTTTCAACCGCCTGTCAACCTGTATTTTCCGTGTGGCAGCAATACCCACTAATGATGCCATTCCGGGGTTGGAGGCTGCAGAGGGCGTCGAGTGGCAATGGTGGTTTGGTTGTGGCAAGTAGGTACGTTCGCTTGTAACGCCTCAGCTCGTTCCTAAAATGCTCGTGAGGTGGATGGCCCGATCTGGCTACTCCACGCCTGGACGCCTCCTTCCGACTCTGGGCAGAGCACTCGTACTAATTACTCATTCACACTCCTTCGTTCAGTGAATTTCGAGAAGACTACATGGGACAGAAACGCGTCCTGCAACTTGGCCCCCTTGGCATGGATCGTGGAAGAGTCACAGTGATTAGCTACCCTGGCAGGACTTGGTCGGCATGGTTTCCATACCACCTCCCACTACGTCTCGGTCATCACGAGGCTCTTACCCTAGGCAGTCGGTCCGTTTGATTCCCAGATGTTGTATCAAGGACTCCCCAAAGGTGGATCCAGAAGCAATGGTGAGGTACATGGGGGGACCCATGGCTTCCTTGTGATTGACCCTGCAGACGAGCATATGACAAACTCCACACTGAGACATGGACCACGGTGGCACAGCCTCCGCCGAACGCGTCCTACTACGATACTGGAGCTGCAGGCGAAGCTGAAATGGACGATCAAGCTGGACGATCAAGCAGGAGACGGGCTCCGGGGCCTCAGTAGCACTCGGGTGTTCTACCATGGGCAGTTTCGGGTTACGCTGGGGTGTTGCATGTTCATTCCGCGGGCTACTGCTAGCCATGTTTCCAGTGGCTTTGTTCATGTTCGCAGGATATGCGCACGGCGACGTCAAAGAGTGGTTTGATGTAGTGTTAGGATGCGGGCATGGCGTTTCAAGCCCCCGGCTAGGCCGCAGTGGCGCGGGCAGCGGAAGCGATGCAAGATACAAGCATGGCACGACACTGTAGATCGATTGCAGCACGGACGGGCGAAGGGTTCGTCGTCTTCCCTTGTTCCCTTGTTGGTGGGGAGCGGGAACGACTCGTGCGACGGATCGTTGGTTGTTGCTCGAATCGACGGGCCACACAGAGGGCGGCGAGGGCGTGTTTGACGGGGCCTCGCGGGATGCTTGACCACACACGAGGGGCGCGCTCGGGAGCGGCGCCGGAATCACGGAATGGGCTCGAGAATTGTTCAGCTGCGCTGGAGCTGGCCATGGACAGTAGAGAGTGCTGTGCTATTAGACGGCTGCGAAGCGAGAGGGCATAGATTGGCCGAAAGGGCGGCGATCGTCGCGGTGCAAGGAGCGGGAGAGCGAGGCCGCGACAGTCGGACCAGGGCTTCTATTACTTTCCAGAACTAATCAAGGGCGCTGCTTGATTCGGGTGCTGCGGCAAGCAGCAGCGGCGCTGAGCAGAGGGCCAGAGAGGCCCGGCGGGGACGGCCGTCTGGATGGGGGAGTCAGACGATACGGCTGGATTGATAGAAGAGGATGGTGAATGCATAAGCGGCCGCGGGTCTCATGCACGGCCGGCCATGCAGGCTCTGGGGCCCAGGCAGGCAATGATTCGACCGACGCCTGCTGACCCCGTCGCCTTGCTCAATCAGCAGCAGCTGCAGGCCTGAGTGGTGGAGATGAAGGAGCAGCTCGTGATGGCCTGTCCGCCGTCGCCGTTTCTGTGCAGACGCGGCCGAGACGGGCAAGGCGGAGGGAGGACGAGAGAGCTTGGGGTGGCTCGGGAGCTTGGCCGGGCTGCGGTGATATTGGGCCAAAGAGGGCCAGAGATGGCCAAAGATGGGCCAGAGATGGGCCAGTATCGAGATCCGGGGCGGCGGTCACTATCAGCGAGCCCATGCAGGTCATCTTTCTCCGCTGTGGAAAGCCACTGGCCCTGCACGCGCTGCTGGTGCTTGCTGCTGCTGGTGCTGCTGCGTCGGCGTGCATTGTCAGTGACTGCTGCCCGCCGTGATGATGGCAGAGGCAGCGAGGAGGAGTCCGTCCGTCTTGAAGCGTCTGTCTGCTCGCTACGCCCGCTCTGTCGCCCGTCGACCCCCTCTGTTCGCTCACCACCTGCCGCCGCCCACCACGCACCGCCCGCCTCTCACCAGCTCGCCTCTCACCAGCTCGCCTCTCACCACGCACCACGCACCACTCACCACTCGCTGCTCACTGCCCACTACATACCCACTACTCGCTCGCCGTTCATTACACACGCCCGTCCCATCCCACCACTCACCGCGTCAGCCGGGCTG
>MU001933.1:0-65537 GCA_010093585.1 Melanomma pulvis-pyrius CBS 109.77
GGGGGGTTTTTTGTCAGGATATGTGAGTAGAGCAGATTTAGACGTCGCTTCGCGGGAACTTTTGTGAGTTATGTAGGCATATGAATGCAAATGTTGTATATTGAGAATCATGCCTTTGATTTATCATCGTTACATTTAGCATCGTAACAGGATGGAAGATCATTTGAAAATTTGAAGTTGCAGGATTTTTTTTGAACTACTGCTGCCCTAGTTTTTCATACCTTAGCAGGTATCCCATTCATCACCTTGGCGCCGAAATCCCACCAATTCATCCAATTCATGCAGTTTCATCATGAACCTATCTCCACCTACATGCATCTAGATTTTCATGCTAGGTTGTGATCATTTGTGGGCTGTGTTTCGTAAGTAGATTGCATAAGGATGTCATATACCATGGGACGTACGTATTCCCTCCTCGGGCTTAGCCTCAATACCTACGACTTCAGCCGCAGTCGCCTTCCCCTTATCCTCCACCACGTCCTTCATGAACGGGAATGTTAGCACCTCCTTGATACTATAATGATCCGTCAAGAACATGACCAAGCGGTCGATGCCCATGCCCCAACCGCCGGTGGGCGGGAGTCCGTATTCGAGGGCCTGGCAGAAAGTCTCATCGATGAGCTGGGCCTCGTCATCTCCTTGTGCCTTCTGGTTGGCCTGCTCTTCGAAACGCATGCGCTGGTCGAAGGGGTCGTTCAACTCGGTGTATGCGTTGGCGATTTCCTTCTTGCAAACGAAGGCTTCGAAGCGTTCGCAGAGACCAGGAATCGAGCGGTGGTACTTGGCGAGGGGCGACATAACTTCTGGGTGGCCCATGATGAAGGTGGGGCTGATGCAGGTTTCCTCGATGAATTCGCCGACCTTGAACTTTGTTAGCATTCATAGATGATGTAAGACAGGGAAACATACGAGCTTGTCGATCATACGCGAGTTCGTCTGTGGGGGTGAACAGTCGACATTCATCTTCTTGAGCACCTTCTTGAGGAAGTCGTTGAATTCCTGAGTGTGGAACTGGTCGGCAGGGGGGAATGTTTCCCCTGTGGCCTTCTCCAGTTCCGGGATCATGTCGACTCTCCTCCAGGGCTTCTCCCAGTTCACGTCGAACTCCTGTCCGTCCTGAGTGTGGTACTTGGTCTTGTATGAGCCCTTGACAGAGTACACGAGGCCGGAAACAAGCTCTTCTGTCATGTCCATGATATCGAACATGTCCGCGAACGCCATATAGAACTCGCAGGTGGTGAACTCGGGGTTGTGCGTGAGGTCAATGCCCTCATTTCGGAACTGTCGTCCAATTTCGTACACACGCTCCAGTCCACCGACAACCAGCTCCTTCAAGTATAGTTCGGGTGCGATTCGGAGAAATAGCTCCATACCAAGGTCGTTGTGGAAGGTCTTGAAGGGCTTCGCTGTGGCGCCACCAGCAATCTTGTTCATCATGGGTGTCTGCACCTCTAGGAAGTCTCGGTCGTCGAAGTACTTGCGAATGTACTTGACGATCTTGGTCCGTGTGATGAAGGTGTCCCGAGTAGCGTTGTTCATGATGAGATCGAGGAACCTCTGCCTGTGTCGCTGTTCCTGATCCTTGAAGCCGAAGTGTTCTGTCGGAAGCATGCGCAAGCACGGCGTGAGGAGAATGACCTCCCGTGCGAAGATGCTGACCTCTCCCTCTCCGCCCTTCTTGGGATTTGTCCGGCCCGGGTATCCCACGACGCCGATCCAGTCACCTCGCTGTAGGTTCTCGTGCTGCTTCTCAAAGGAAATATCGCCGGTGGCTTCTTGTAGTTGGCACATGATCTGGACGGTGACTCCCTCGCCCTTGGAGACGTAGAACTTGAGCGCACTGTAGCTCATCAGCCGTGTCCTCTGTTTGTGTATGCGTCTATTCACTCACTTTCCAGACTCGCGCTTGGTCATGATCCGGACGCCGACGCGGATTTCCTTGTCTGGGATGGTCTCACCCTTCTTGAGATGCTCATACTCCTTGACGAAGTCGGGCACCTTGTAGTTGACGAAGAACTTGTGGGGGTATCTTTCCGACAGTCAGTATCTTCTGATCGCTCCCCAGGTGCATCTCGAATAGCGTGCAGAGGAGGACGTACGGATTCGGCTCCTTGTTCTTGCGCAGGGCGTTGATCTTTTGCGAGCGGATCTCGAAGTATTGCTACCAAAGTCAGTCTTCTGTCCCCATGACTCACGCGCACTATACGCAGAGGCACAAACATTCGGGGTCAACTCCTTCTCTCCATCGTCGGCCTTCTTCTCCTTCTGCGGCCGCGCTGGCAGCGATGCCTCCTTCTCGGCCTTCTTGGCCTCCTTCTCGCGTTGCTTCTGACGTCGCTTCACTGCGGGGCACCGTGAGTCGGCGCAACAAGGCAAAACAGACTTTGGGCACTTACACTCGCTCTTGGAGATCTTCTCGCCGGTGACGGGGTCGTCATGTAGGTTCTCTGAGCTCTCAGCGACGGGTGCCGCGGCGGCCGGGGGCTGTTCGTCGGCCATGGTTGCAATTGGAAGGTGTTTGCGTGTCGTGTGTTGATCGCGGGGCAGTTTTTTATCCAGACGAAATTCGGCCATGACTCAAGAGCCGCCCAAGAGCGTCCATCCGTATGTAGTTAGTGTCATTTGGCTCAACTCCAACGTCCATCCTTCGAACATGCAGTGTCTGGAATGATTGTAACGTTACCACCTTTATATCTCCACCGATGCCTGAGATGTTTGTTCCTACTCACACTACGTATCAAATGACCTCTAGTTAGAGGCCAAATGGAGTAATGGCCGCTTACGCCGTCCCCCTGTATCCTTCAGGAAATGCCCTCTCTACTCTATCGAGAAGGCACATTGCTCAATCACAGTCATAGTGGGGGAGGGGTGAGTTATCGTAAAGCTTTTCATTAATCGGTGTGAGCACCAAGGCTCGCAGCAAACTCTCCGTATCTACTGAAGAGAAAATAAAAGACCCTGAGACACCACCTTCCATCCACCCCTGGGAAACCCCCATGTCGCCCAAACGCATCGAAAACAAACTACCTAGGAAAACAAACGCCAACCTATCTAATAAAAATATCTAAAAGAAAACAAACGCCATGTAGTCCCCAAATTCCCTGGTGTCTCATCTCAGTAACCCCCTAGTAGGGGCTACTCCTATACCCTTTGCCAACCCCTCCCTTGGAAGTCGACGATGACCCGGTCCCGAAAGTTCCAGGCTTCTTGCCCTGGGCGAAGACAGCCGTGGTAGACGCGCCGGTCCCGAAAGTGCCCGGCTTCTTGCCCTCGGCGAAGACAGCCGTTGTGGATGCGCCGGTCCCGAAAGTGCCTGGCATCTTGCTCGGGGCGAAGAGGGTCGTCGCCGGGGCTGGGGCTGGGGCCTTCTCAGCCTCGAGCTCGGCGGCAGTCTTTGGCGTCATCCTCTCGAGGAGGGACTTGCCGGCCGGGGTCGGAGTCTGGGGGGTGCTGGCGGCGCCAGAGAAGAGGTTGGAGTGCGGCGTCCGCTCCTGGGCGGGGGGAGCACCGATGGGAGTCGTGGACGGGTTGACCCCGTTGAAGATGCCGAGCAGGTTGGCGCCCACCTGGCCGAAGGGGGGATGCTGCTGGGGCTGCGGCGGCTGTTGCTGTTGCTGCTGCTCGTACTGCTGCTGCTGCTGGAATTGCTGCTGCTGCTGGTACTGCTGCTGCTGCCGCTCGGCAGGGTTGAGCGAGAATCCGCCGAACAAGGTGTTCGACGGCTGGAGCTCGCCGACTACGCCGGTGGCCTGCTGCAGCTCTCGCAGCTTGGCGTCCTGCTGGAAGATGTAATCAACCAGTTGGATCTCCCGTTGCTGGAGGCCGAGCAGCCAGTTCTCCTGCGCAATCATCTTCTGGTGCTGCTCATAGTACTGAGCCTGCTGGTCGAAGAAGATAACCCTGCCGTTCCAGTTATGGCGGCGGAATCCGAGCTGCGAAGCAGTCGGAGCCACCCCTTTCTGGACGCAGTCGAACAGAAGCCTGAGCTTCTGCTCCTCGATATCAAGCTCGACTAGATCCTGACCACGAAGGGCCAGGATCATCGCGAGAGATACCCCCAAGCGGTAGCCTTCCGGCATCTCCACCAGCTGGTGCAGCACCTCCTTGATGGAGTCGAAGACGGCGAGTTTCTTGTCGCGGGCGGTGATCTCGGCCTTGTGCGCCGCCGTGCGCTCGGTGGCTTCTTTCCGGAGTCGCCCGAGCTGCTCGAGGCGCTCCTCATTGAGCCGCCTCTTCTGCCGCTCGAATGCTGTCTGCTGGGCGGCGGCGGCGGCTTCCAGTTCGGCGATGCGGCCGTGGCATTCCCTGATGGTAGCCGCGTCTGCCAAGGTGCCGTGGTCGGCCTGCGCGAAACGCAGCCTCCGCTCGAGAGTAGCGATAGCAGCCTGCAGTTCCGCAAACTCGACGTTTGGGTTCTTCGGCTCTTCGTCCCCAAGAGAGGGCACCTCAGCTTCTGCAAGCTTTCCCCTAAGCCTCTCGACTTCCTTGGCGAGGGCTTCGCAGTTGCGTTCAGCCGTTCTGCGCCGCCTCACCTCACGATCCTTCACGACGGCAGCAGCCCTTTGGGCGCGCTCGACGCGTCGGGTGTCGATGAGGAGAGGGATGAGATCGCGCAGAATCTGAACGAAGAGGAGCGGGATGGCGAGCACCGCTTCTGCGACGTGGGACCCACGAGGGGACCAGACGAACCCGGCGAGGAACAGGAAGACGGACCCAGTGATGAAGAAGGTGGGTAGGCAGCCCCAGAGCCAGACCAATGGGGTGAAGATGTTGAAGGAGGAGGAACCAGAAGCGGCGGCAGCCTCTGCAGCGGCACTGGCGCTCGCGAACGTGTCGTACATCTCCTCGTCGATGTCGTAGCCCCATGCCCGCGCGAACGCGGACATGAGGGCGGCGAGGAGGAGAGAGAAGAGGAGCCGCAACATGTTGGCAGCTGTACAGATGTACTAGCGTACCAGACAAGGCAGGTTGCGGTGGTGTGAGAAGAAAGAGGAGTTGGAGTAGGCGCGGCGGTCACGTTCTTGTGAAACGAGACGCGACCGGGCGGGCGGTTTGTGGTGGTGTCGACAAGAGCGACGAAAGAGACGAGAGAAGTAGGTCGTCAAGAAAGATTGAGTTGTGGTACGGTGTTGAGAGAAGAGAAGAGAAGGAGTGAGAGTGGGCGGGGACCTGAGGTTTTATACGCCAAGTTTTTCTAAGTGGGCGGCGGCACGACGGCGACAACAATAGCGGCGTTAAGCGAGGTGGCCGTGTGGTATTCCAGCGTGAGTGAATGGAGGAGTGGCTGGAGAGGGGCGGTGACGTCGGTTGGAAAAGAGGCAGCGGAAGATTCTAGAGGGTCGTTGTGGAGGTGAAAGGAGGTTTGCGTGTGTCACTGACGATGTTGGAAGGGAGCTTATGAGCTTCAGGCTTGATTGCCGCGGCAGAGGAGTTGCCATGGAGTGTATATTGTATTCAGTCCGTAGGTGACTCTATTCAATGTAGTGCTCTGGAGCTGTGGAAGGAATTGAAGACGTCAAACATGTGTTTATTCAGTGACGTATATATCTCCAATATATAGCCCTACAACCACATAATCTAAGCGACCCTATGCGAAAGAGTATAGCTTGCCGTACCAGCAGGCCAAACTTCTCCTCCATCTCCTTGCTCGAGCTGTGCTCAGACGTCTGTTGAGCCATAGCTGTATACATGTCGTCTAATATAGGCCATATACCAAAACCTCACCACCTCCGCCTTATGATACTCCGTCCAGTGTGACTACCCTTCTTGTAGGTATAACATACTAAGTAGGTGAAGATGAGTTCTTTCAAACCGAGTGCATATCCAATTGTGCATGTAATCAATAAATGTATTTACTCCTCTACAAGTGACGGGACACAGCTACTTCATTACCCACATATACAACGCCACCTAATGCTCGTAACGCTCATGCAGACATATAAAAGCTAAAGAACCCTATAAATTTCATCCTTCTGTTCTAACAAGCCCAACGCCCGTCCCGATATCATACTCGACCCATCTTGCCCTGCCTTCCCGCCTCCCCCGTCCTCCGCTCTCATCGATCGAGCCCGGATTCATGACAGTACATCCACAATATTTGACTACAAATGGCGGGGCTTCGGAATCTGCAAGCACGAGCGTACTTGGAAGAGGGTATAGATTTAGTGTATGGGCGTAGTCCCAGTGTAGAGGCCGAACTGAAAGCGGGAATGGGGAGAGATAAGACTGTGAGAGCAGTGTTCGGGTTAGGGCTCTCGCTGTCTGGGTATCTGAGTCAATTTGCTCTTGAGTTTGACGAGGGGCGTCTGCGCCAGTGTCCGGAAGGTCGATGTCCATGGCTTCTTGGGACTCGTTGTTTTGAGGGATGGTAGAGGCGTCGGGCATTTCTTCTTCGTCTACATCTTGCTCAGGCTTTCCGAATCGTATGCTTGTCCTGCGCAGTCTGCCGGCAATGTCATCCCTTATAATTGACATCTCGCCCTTTACTCCAAACCAACTCAACCGTGACGGGTTGCTCGTCCATATGACTTCACCCTCTTTGCCTTTGGCTTTGCCGGCGCCCCAGATCTCTCGGTTAGCTTCTGCAACTGCTCTTCGTATTCGATTTGTGAAAAGTGCAGGTACAGGTTTTCTCGGCAAAGGTGTTGCTGCGCCTGCCGAAAAAGCACTCGACCACGCATCATTGTCTCCTGGCACGAATACAAGGCTTGTGTGTGCAATAAGGTGTGGGAAGTCGGCTAGCACAGAAGCAAGAGCATCAAAGTGTTCTTTGTACTCTATGCTACCTGCACCTGGCACACCTGCGAGACTGGCTTTGGAGCTGAAGTTGCCCATGAGAATAATGGCGAGAGGATAGACAGGGTGTGGGTCTGTGGGGTCGGGAGAATATGTGCGGAGGAGAGTACGGAGGGCTGTCAGGGTAGCGGGGATGTCGAGGTGCAGGTCTGATGCTAGGACTATGTTATGTGCCGTGGTCGGCGAGAGGAGCTTCGATGCAATGCGTGACATTCGGGCGCCTGTTGCGCGTTCGGAGCCGACGCCGATGAAGTCTGTCCAGCCGAATGCTGGACCTGTGACATTGTTCTTGTCGGACTTATCGGAAGCGTCTCCCAACGTTGTTGTTCGACGCTCCGAGGGTGGATGTCCGACTGAGAATGCGATGAATTTGCCACCTATGGTACCGCCAATGCCACCAGTGTTTCCAAGAGTAGAGGACGACCCGTCGCCTAGATTCCCGTAATCTTCCTCGTAGCTTCCGTCTACCAGTACGATCATTCCTGGGGTAAAATACGCCCCTTTCTCGGGAATTGGCCGCGCATGTTGAATATCGAGCGCTATTGTGCCTGTGAGATCAGAGAGAGAGAGGGCACCCGTGGGAGATATGGTCAGCATTCCCAAGAGGAGATGAGTAGTTCCGCTTCGGCCGAGGAGATTCGCTACAGGAGTTATCGTGTTGGGTTGGGCATTGGTGATGGACCCCGAGCGGTTCAAGGTCGCAGACCGTGCTGCAGCAAAGGTTGGAGTCTGGAAGGTCTCATTTCGTAGGATGCGCTGGTGCACGACGTGATAGCGCTGACGGAAGAGGTCTGTCTTGTGGGAGGGGTCTGGGAAGAGGGAGGGCTTGGTTGTGGATCTGGCACTGTTAGCATGGAGCTGGCCTCTTTGACAATCCACATCTCACTTCTCAAAATGCCTCTGAGAGACGTTGTAGATTAGCTTCGGCTGGTCGAAAGCGCTTATAACTTTGATCCATTCCCGGGGGTGTTTTAGGGAGTCCTCCTCTTCGTCCTTTTCCTTGTCCTCAACCTCCAGACTCGACATGCCGAAGCTACTCTGGCTGTCCAGCGTCGGTCTCGGCCCCAGCCCGCCCGCATCTTGCACAGTAGCATTAGGGGCGAAATTAAAGCTCACTTGTCTGCTCAACCCCGAGCCCTGCGCTATCCTGCCCCCGCTCATGGAGCCCTCGAGCGTCTTGAGTATGTTCTTCAGCGTCTCCCCATCTGCGTCTACGATGACCTGCCCCCCACATTTCTTCCAGCTCTTTGCTACTTCCTCCAAGACCTTCTCCGCCAGCCCCTCCTCTCGCCATCCAGAGCCGCATTGCCGTCCGATGAAGGTTGCCAATGCCTGCAGAGCAGACGAGGTGAGGGTCAGATTGTGCTTCTTTGTAAACGTCCGGAAGGCTAGCGGTCGTAGGGTCGCTGGTGGGAGCAGGATAGGGAGTACTGTGGGCTTTGCGGGTCTGAGAATGGGCGGTGCGCGGATCGGTGCTGTTCTGCGGGGTGGAATAGGATGCACGGGGGTGCCGAATGCGGGCGACGAGGAAGGGATCGGGTTCTCTGGAACCGCCGAGGGCTTTCCGGGTCGATTTAACGTCGCCATTATTATTTGAAAAAGCAGAAACTGGCAGAAACTGGCAGGAACTGTACAGCGAAGTCGAGGGTAATTGAGAATTGCGTGCACGCGCTGGACGCGATTCCGCACGCGTCACGCACAGACCACTCGAGCTCATCTTTCCCTCTGCCTCGCGCAAACATTCCCATCCACTCGCTCACTTCTCACTCGCCCACCTCGAGCTAACGACTCTACGACTATCCTATCTCAGTCGCGCACGCTGTGCACACACGCCTCACGCATAATACTATCGAAAAGTCCCATCAGAATGGCTGAACCGTCCTCCGCGTCCGCTGCGCCCGTCGCCGAACTTCCCAAGACGAAAGAGAAGCTCGACGAGCTTACCACGGCTGCCTCCCTGCAATACTCGCTCAAGAACTTTTCCCTCGCGGCAGACCACTACGCCGATGCGGTCGAGATCCAGGCCGCGCTCAATGGCGAAATGGCGCCCGAGAACGCGGAGCTGCTCTTCTACTACGGTCGCGCACTGTACAAGGTGGCTATCGCGAAGAGCGACGTGCTAGGCAACAAGGTCGCACAGGAGGAGAAAAAGAAGCCCAAAGCGGAGAAAAAGGCAAAAAAGAAGGATGCGGGGGAAGGATCGAGTGCGCCGACGAATGGGGCTAAGATAGAGGAGAAGGAAGAGACGGCGGAATCGAAGCCCTACTTCCAGCTAACTGGCACTGAGAACTGGACAGACTCGGAGGAAGAAGACGATGCGGAAGGTGCCGAGGGCGAGGGCCAGGAAGAGGAGCAGGACGACTTTGGGGATGCATACGAGATCTTCGAGCTGTCGCGTGTACTATACACGAAGCAACTCGAGGCACAAGAGAACGGCAATAGCACGGATAAGGGCAAAGGCAAGGCAGAGCTCACACCACAGGCCAGGGTGATCAAGGAGAAGCTAGCAGACTGCCATGGCTTCCTGGTTGAGATCTCACTCGAGAATGAGCGCTTCCACGACGCTGTGTCCGACGCACGTACTTCACTTGCACTACAAGAAGAGCTTAACCCCTTCGATCACGAGAACGTCATGGAAGCACACTACTCGCTCTCCCTAGCGCTCGAGTTTGCGTCCAACAGAGTCCCCGAGGGCCAGGCAGATCAAGATGGGGAGAAATCGGCAAACGGAGGCCAGCCCGAGGAACAGTCAATCGACTATGAGCTAAGGAAGGAGGCCGCAAAACACACTGAGCTCACTATTCAGAGTCTCGAGGTGCGGATCAAGAGGGAGGAGGCAGGTTTAGCGTCCAGCGCTCTTACAGCCGAACAGAAAAAGGAAAAGGATGTTATCATCAAGGACAAGAAGGAGATCTTAGAGGACATGAAGACTCGCGTAAGCCACAATCACCTTATATTGAAGAAACAGTACTGACCCCCACCAGCTCACGGATCTGCAAACCGACCCCGCGAAACAACAAATCGACAACTTCGATTCATCCGTCTTTCAAGGCCTCCTTGGCGGTCTTCTAGGTGCAGATCCCGTAACTCAAAAGGCGAAGCTCGAGGAGGCGACCAAATCGGCAAACGATGTCACTAGTCTCGTGAAAACAAAGAAGAAGGCTCCCGCTCCCGCGCCATCCACATCAAACGACACTGGAAGCAGTAAGAGGAAACTCGATACCGAGGACGGCGGAGCGAATGGGAAGAGGGCAAAGACAGAGGAGGTGCCATAGGATACATTATATTTCTTGGCCCTGCTTTTCCTTTCTTGAGCAACTTTCTGGCGTCTGACTCGCCATTGCGGTTTCATTTGTATCATGCGATGTAAAATACCTTGGCTACGGACGGTGACCAGGCGACGACCTAGAGGGCATATTGCACTGGGCATGGAGGGTCTAACCTAAACTGGCAAGCCTCAAATAAATAACGATTCGAAGAATTGCGTTTACTTTCTAGATTTTCTCGTGTCGTTCGTTCGTCTTGAGACGCTAAATATAGGTGAGGGTAAAGACCATACGAAGTATGTACTCTGTACGAGATGCATAGCTTGGCTAGTAAGTATAGTACCCTCCAACCCTTGCCCATCCCACTTACCCATGTCCAAGGAAAGCATAATCCACTACAATCTCCAATTCGCATTCGTCATCTAAACCAACACCACTCCCCAATTCCCTCTCCAACTTTCTTCTAATCCTTCAAACTTCAAGTTTTTTTTATTCAGCCCCCAACGCACGACCCGTCTCGCCTCGCCACCCCGCACCCGCAAATTAAGCTTAAATATGCAGCAATCCACACCCATTCCCTTACTTTCCGCTTCGGGAAGGTGCAGGTATACAAGACCCTTGCAGGCCAAGGGCATTTATATGGACGCCTTTTTGGCTGAATGCGATTTTCGTGCGACGCGAGCGAAAAATGGCATACTGCGAGGTGTGTAAAAGGCTGTTCGATTGGGAAGATGGCCTTGGAGGGCCTTGGGCGGAACGTGGGTGAGGGATAATGAGATCGAGGAGATTAGATACATGGGCGGGGTTTAGAATTGGAGAGTTGGAGTATATGTTGACTGCTGTTTCCTTCTGTTTACAATTCCGTCTTCCCTCCCTACTACCCTTGCCCTGTCGTCACAGTCTTCACGATGTTCTGCCGCGCCCTCCCCCTCGTCCTGCTCTTCACTTCTCTCCTCGCAACAGCCAATGCATCCCTGAATTGCACCGTAGCCTCGGCGCCAGTCCCGCAATACGCTTGCCCAAACGCTACGTGTCCACAGATAGGGGAGTACAAACTCGGAGACATAGCGTGGATATGGTGTGCTGTAGATGATATGCTGCAACCTAAGTAAGTTTTTCTGTTTCCCTCTCCAGGTCCTCTTTGTCTCCACAATTAGCCCTCTCCTCCCCTCCCAATTACAAAACGCCCCCTATCCCAGCTTTCTACTCTCCTCTTTTGTCGAGTTCGACATGAGTGCTGACATGTTGGGATTTTTTGCAGTCGCTGGATGTTCCTCGAAAACAACAACTACGCGCCCGCGGGCCCGGGGGTATTCGAGCGATACCAGGACTGCTGGTTCTTTGAGCAGAGATGGCCAAATGGCACGGAGTTGCTGCCGTTTTGTAGGAATGCGACGTTCGTGCCGAAGCCGCCACCAGGACCATGTGTTTGTTGATGTGGTGCAGGCGGGAGGAAATGACGGATGAGAGAGCGAGGATGGAGTATTGAAGGATAAGGGAAGGAGGAATATACACGCGTGTGTCTGTTTGGCTGATATTGTTGGTAGTCAACAGATTCCTCTCTTTGCTCTATGAAGGCTGTTCATCTGGCCGAGGGCACATATTTCGGGGCTTACTTAGGTTGCAAAACTTCAGTGATTCAGATATCTGTACTAGGGAAACCATGGCATGATGAATTCTTTTTCCAGACCAACTCTGCCGCGGTAAGTAAGCCCGCAGAGTAAAGCTGATTATAGTGCGAATCATAACGAGGTCGAAATGCCATGTTCAGGGACATTATTCAGGCGCGTTGTGGAGACTGATTGTTGCAGTATTTGGATCACAGATTTTAGTTGGCGATTCGGCTTCTCTCGAATGCTTGGATGCTTCGATGTTGAGAGTCCAGTAATGAGGCTTCCAAGCCTCTAATAAAGTTGTTGTTGAGCGTTTGCTCAATAAAACAATCGCCTGATCAACGACTTGAGGCTTAGAACGTAGAGTGAGGTGCCACGAACAATATATGAATAGTAAAACCAGCTTCAACTGTTGCAGGATAACATCTCATCAGGTACGCTCCAGCTTGCTTTTGGTTGAGTGGTGTTGAAGAAGAGAATTCAGTCCCATTTGAACTTTTATGCGAATCTTAACGAACTTCGGCGGGAGACTTTCAAGAAGAGGTTTCGATGTGGCATCTCGAACGATCACTTGAGGTTTTTGTAAGGGTGCACTGAATATTTGCGCTAGCTTAGTTTATACTAGCGCGGCTTCGCTTGCAACCTCAGGCACGGATCGACGTCGACCGCTCGTCTCCTACACCTCATGTTTCAAAAGTATATTATCCACCCCGCTCAAAGGAAGCCCACCATTCACGTTCCTCGGCAACTTAGCAATGTAGACAACACGCGATGCCTGTTCATGCTTCCCCTTTCCTGGCATCATGCAAGAGCTTAGGCAACCGGCAGGTCCGGGACGGACGATGCACTTTTGTCGAGTCGTCCGCCCTTGCTTTTGCTATCTACTGTTTGGATCCTTCTCTTGCTTTTGCCCTCCGCCTGCACCTGTTTTTTCAGCTTGGGAGAATGTGATATCGTTGTTGAGCAATGATCAAACTATCATCATTCTTTCAGTCTGTTCTTTTCTTCTCAAGTCTTTTAATATGGGGAAGTGTGTATGGGCAAATGGTTGGAGGATATGGGGGACGACAGCAGCTACGAGGACGGCAGAACAACAACAACAACAATAATAACAACAATAATAATAACAACAACAATAACGGCCCTGACACGAGCGCATTCAATATCCAAAATGGACGGATCTTTACTCCTGGACTCGGAATAATACTAGCTGTAAGTTGAGCGATACAGATGAGATATTTTGTCCCTCCAGGACATAGCTATCAGGAGTTAAGTGCTAATATGACCTAGCCTCAACCCTTTACACCTATGGGAGGCGATTTCTTACACGTCGCGATCGACGTATCTGGCGATGGAAAGCTCCCAGTCCCACCTAAGAGTATAGCCGACACCCTGACTCAAGTATTCAACTTCACAATCTTCCTCACCAGCAACGCGATGCAAAAGAACTTCACCATATCTAACATAACCACGACCACGCCTCCGTTTGCAGACATCATGAATCAAGAGCCGGGACAAACGGTCAAGCACATCAACTTCGAGTGGCCAGACTGCCTAGTCGGCGACGGTAAAGAAGACATCGGAACAACAGCCCGTGGTGACTACAACATCTCCATCCACCAGAACTTCAGGTTAGACGGTAGCGACTATTACAGCATCTTCAATCTCCCAATTTCGGTCACAAATAGTATCAAGCAGTTCCCAGGCGCAAGCCAACTTCTCACAAAACCACCTCCAGGACCGTTGAATGGAGCAAATGGCGGGCGCATGGATTGTGGTAGCATATCGAATCCGATGATGGATATCTCGCAGCTTATTGCGAGTGTGAATAATCCTCCGGGTCAGCCATTCCAGGACATTCAGATCCAGACATCGCAGCGCAATGATGGAGGCCAGGTCGGAGGACCAGGAACGAGTAATCCGAACGGGAATTCGGGACAGCAGATCGGGAAAGGAGCGGGAGGAGCACAGGGTGCTCTAGGACAAAGTTTTGGCGCAAAGAGTATGAAGGCGGGATGCGTTGATGTGGCGATTATGGCGGCAGCTGTGGTGCTGTGGAATTCACTTGGATGATATGCGTATGGTGGGAGGGAACTCTGGATAGGCCCGGCGAATCAGCAATTTCGGGAAGGCAGACATGATGGAGCTGGTCTATGATGCTATTAGCGAAGAGAGAGGGGTGGCGCACAGGGTCGCATAAGAGGCTGCAAGATCTGGAATTCTGCATTCGGACGATGCCCGAATGAATGAGGCAAGCCGAGGCGGGATGTCACGGCAGACACGATTTCAGTACAGATATCCCATCAGCCTACTGGCTATATTTACCTACATTATTGCGGCTTACTTACAATTGAACGCAAATATGAGGAATGAACAAGAGTTCGGCTTCCTCATGGATCCCCTGTTGCGATGCCTGCCTGAACAAGGCGTTTCACCCTGCAACACACGGGAAAAGATGACGAATTCGGCTCATGCGCACGCGTTTCAGCCCTACCAAGCTTGCACCACGATGTTTGAACCCCAGCTCTCTTGTCACAACATGTCGAACCTCCAAATTTCTTCTCAAGCCGATATCTATTGTCTGAATCGTGCACTAACACAAATTCAAGATGTTATCCGGTCATCATCGGACTGTCATTTCATCTGCAACAGAAGAATTTGCACCCTTGCTATATTCTTTCTGTCGTCCAAAAGGCTGTATATGCATCGCAATGAGGCTGGAAATCCGCATTCTGTTATATGGCGAAGTTTGGTGAGCTCTACTGATAGACATTCACAGCGCCAAAGTCTGGTATCAAGTGCGAGAACAATAGAGAGAAATCTGAATTTTGAAAGGCGAACGAAAGGTTTTACCGCGGACAAGCGAGGATTTTGAAGTAATACTAGTTACTGTAGGTGGGACTTCCATCGAGGTGCTTGCACATACAATTTCTCCCTCCCGCAGTGTTTACGTTTGTGACGCCTACCCGAATACTTAGATCTCGCACCTCTCTCTCGATTTATTCACCAGCGCCTCCATCTTCGGCCGTAGCTCCTTAATTCGAAACGGCTTTGATATGGCATCGTCCATGCCTGCTGCCAGCGCTTGCTGTATTTGCTTTCCACGCGCGTTGGCACTGACCGCAAGAATTGGGATTCTAAGTCTTTGTCCTTGCGATGCAGACTGCGAGGTTGGCAGTTCAAAGTCGATAAATGAAGGAATTACAGACACCGTAGATGAGGTAGTTTCAGAGACGGTGGATTGAGAGGTAGGGGAATCGGGGAACGTCGCCTTGTGTTGAGGGGGCAGTAGGAGACCGTGCCGTTCGTATTCGCGGATGATACGCGAGCATGTCAAGCCGTTCATGACGGGCATTTCGATGTCCATGAGTATGAGATCGAGTTCGTGCTTTGGCGCGGCTACGGCAGGGAGCTCTAAAGCATTTTCTGTTGCGTGGATTCCACCCGAGGCGTTTTCCTCCGGTTCGCCTCGCCAATAAACACTTCTTCGGAGCCATTCCAATGCCTCCTCTCCATTTCCTGCAACGCTGACATTACAGCCTGCCTTTTGAAGCTCTTTGCTCAACACTTTTTGGTTGATTATGTTGTCTTCTACGATGAGGATGTTGAGGCACGTCGCCATTATTCCTTCATCGATTAGTTGCGTTCGAGACCTTACACGAGATCCGGGGCCTAATGGAGAATTTGCAGGCGTGTGAGAAATGCGAGATCCCACGAAGAATGCAAAGGTGGAACCAGCGTTGGGTGCTGAAAGGACTCCGATTGAGCCTCCTTGAAGTGTAGATAATGATTTAGATATGAAAAGACCGAGGCCAGAACCACCATACTTAACGTGAGTTTCTATTGTATCGCAAAGTTAGCATAATTTCAAGTTAGGAATTTGAGCGTACGGCGCATTTAAGTGAATGGCTCGAGATAGGACGTACTTGGGGAAGCCTGTGAGAATTTTGCAAACAATCTCTTCTGTTCCTCGCTATTCATACCGCGACCTGTGTCCTGAACCTTCAGCCATAGGAAAATCTCACGTCCCTTTCCCCATTCAGAACTGTTGAATACATCGTCTTTGGGCACGTTTGTGTTCGTGAAGGTAAATGAGCTCAATGCACTAGGTGGGCGCGACCAAGACGCGCCGAGAGTGACCGTAATTTTGCGAACAGGCCTGTCCTTAGTGAACTTGATTGCATTTATGCTATATTTTTATGAGAAATGTAAGTCCTTAGGAGATTGATTACGTACATTAAGTTAATAAGAATTTGTATGAGCCTACTTGGATCTAGCATCACCCACTCGAAGCCCTTTAAAGTCTCGTCTTCTCTGAACTCGAGCGAAATGCGCATCCGACTACACTCAACGTCGAACATCCTCAAAGCATCTGATACCACAACAGCGGGCTGTACAGGGATAGGTGTGATCAGTATCAAGCTAGAATCCAGTTTTGACATAGTCAAAATATCGTTAATAAGGCGTTGCTGGTGTAAGCTGCAGGAGATGATGATTTGAGTGTAATCTATACATGTAGATATGACTTCGTTGACTTTGACGAGTTCTGGAAGGATAGAAGTGAGACGTTCTGGAATAAGTTGTTGTAGAGAAGATACGACTGAGTCTGCGCATTGGATGACCGCCGAAAGAGGGTTTCTCAATTCGTGCGAAGTGCTGTCAATAAAGCTAGGTTTCCGTGAGTATCTTTTTGCGGAATATGCAACGACGTTTACGCATACTTTTCAGCTTGCCTTTTTGCTTCCAGCGCCTCCTCGATCCTTCGGCGCTGCATACTCTCGGCCCACTTGAAATGGGAAATGTCGAACAGTGTGCCCATTATACCTGCCATTTGGTTAGTCTAATAGAAGACTGAATGAAAAGTCAACCGGATCTTACTTATGACAGTGCCGTTTTCGTCCATTTCAGGATAGCTCGAGCCCTCTACCCATATCTCAGAGCGATTTCCTTCTTGATCGATCCAAGTCTTTTTCAATTTCAGTTCCACTGGTTTTGCTGTCTTTCCTCCTGTAATAGCGCAACATGCATTCTTGATTTTCACCATGTCTTCTTCGGTTACGATTTGATCCCAGCTTAATTGCTCAAAGGGCACGCGAGGATGGCCCGTCAGTTCAAAGAATTGGTCATTGACGTATTGGAAACAAATCTGCATACCTACAAACCGAGTCAGTAAAATTAGGGGTTTCAACCACAAATTCGCCACATACACTGGTCTGGCGCGGCAATATAGATTGCGATTGGACTAAGTTCCGCAAATCTCGCAAACTTTCTTTCTGATAGCGTCGCTAATTTCAATGCTTCTACGCGAGCGACGGCCGCTTCCTCTGACTTCTTCTGTCCGCTAATATCGAGCGTTATTCCGGAGATGGTCACAGTTTCTCCCTTCTCATTGAGGACCGGACAGCCAGAAGCAAGAATCCACTGAGCGGCATCTGCTATAGTCTTGTTCGGTTTCCATCGCATTTCGAAGGATATGGGCCTTCCTTGTACGAGTGTGTTCCATTTTGACATGGCTAGCACTTCGTCCTCGGGATGTACGCAATCCATGAAAGATAGGTCCCCGTTTAGGTCCGTCTCGAGGTCCTTGGCGTGGCCGCTAGTAGAAATGTTAGTACTCGAATACAATCTAGCTATTGCAGTTTCTGGATACATACCTCAATTTGAACCACGCATCATTGGCGTATATTAGTCTTCCATTCGGAGAGATCTCGAAGATACCCACATCCGTCATTTCCAGCATGGATGTTATGATTTCTATGGTGGTGGACAGCGGACGGCTTCGCTGCGAGGGTATCTTGATTTGAGCTTGATCCTGCGATATATTGGTTTTTAGGTAGCCTACAACGAGGAAAATGGTACGTCGACCTACGGAGTGGATCGGCAGTCCCGGGCCTTCGAGTAGAGGGAAATTAGCACTTCGATTTGGTTTAACGATTGGCGCATCGTTCCTAATCTCGACGCAGTCATCCGGGGCCTGCTCTTTCGGTTCTAAATCGGCCGCCCTCATGATCTTCCATTTTCCATGTTTGCCTGCAATTTCTCCAGTCCACAGGCAGCCCCCGAACTCATGCGTCTTCTTCGAGCTGAGTGCTTGGGTCCATGATCGGAATAGCAATGCTGGTCGATTCGCTACTACGATGGCCTCCTGATAACTACCTTTTCGAAAGCTCTCGTTGCCAAACAGGATTTCAAATGCAATGGCCTCGACCCCAATTTTGATGATAAACGTGGGTGCGATATCTGCTTCTAGGATCTCGAGGTCAAGGACGGAGCTTCGCGAAGAGTGGGGTGACATAGGTGGTATAGATGACATAGGTATTTTAGAAGTCTGGTAGTGAAAATATGGAGGCATGGCTGCTGGTAATATTTGTGTCTGGAGTGGTCCCATATTGCCGAATTGGGTGCGTCGTCCCTACCGAAACGGCGCACATGCTTGATGTGCGCAGTTGCTTGCGGTGGGTGCCGGCTCACACCGAAGGGGCGGTAATACACACTATACGAGAACAAAAGCTTTCAGTTTTGTTTCTCAGAAAATTTTAGGTAATCCACTCCACAGCATACGCTGACGTGCTCCCTTTTGTGTTAACAGGCTTCAAACCTGCGCGAGGAGTATCTTACTACATCTATCCCTGTTTTGGTGCACTAATAAATGCGATGCCCAGGTTCTACATCGGAACGATGCTATGATTTGTGATTGACGCTTCTAGCTCTCGCCGGAATCGTGGCGCCGTCTCACTATACCCGGGAACGTGCAAGACAAGTGAGACCCGCGACTTCATGGTGCCACGCAACTACATTCCTCATCTCTTCGCTGCTTGCGATGGGATGTACAGTTTGTACCTTGGAGTATACACTCTACAACTTCTCAGGCGTGCCAGGTTCCCTCTGGTACCTAATATGAAAGTATTCCAAATGTCTGCTTGGAAGATGCATTCAGAGCCTCCACAGTTATATCTAGTCAATTTAGTTGCATACCTCGAGCGAAATTGGTATGCTAGAGTATAGGCACATCTTGATATTCCTATCCACATGAAGTGACGGAAATCGAGCCTTCTATGCCAGAGACATATTACAAGCACACATCACCATTCGGGCTGCGTACTTAGCTCGATTCCTTCGTTGTGATACAGTGATAAATTTGTTCTTAGGCTAATTGAACAGCATCGAAAAGAAAATGAAACCATGAGAGTAAGAAGTAACCCAAAGCGCAACCGAGACATCATTTTATCCACCAACTAAGAAACCCCTCACACCTGCACCCAATTCAATGCACCAACATCCCAATTGTCTAACACCTCCTCCTCCTCCTGCGCCTCCAGCGTTGTAGTTCTCGACACCGGCTTCGGCTGGACTCTTCGACTCTTAGAAGTGGTGCTAGAATTACTATTCACGCGACTGAAAAATCCAGAATCGGTATGACTTGGTGTCACGTCTCCCATTTCAGTCCCCATCGACAGTGCACTCGCTGTCTCGTTCTTGATGTGTCGTTGTGAGAAGGTGTGGAAGCTCAGTTCGCGAATCACAGCCCACTTTGAGCGAGAGGGCGGCGTGTAGTCGTCGCAGGCATTGGGAATAGACTCGACGTTCCACGGGAGTGGATTGGCCTTTTCTAGGTTTTGCTCTTCCAATGTCGCCTCGGACGCTTCCTGCTCTTCTTCCGCCACTTTTGGTTCCCGAGCCCTCTGGAGCAGCGCATCAGCCTCATCCAACACGGTTGATTTCACATGTCCCAGTTTCTTGCGATCCACAAGACTCCATGTCGCACCTGCTTCCTCGAGCAGATACCGAACAATCTCCTCATCGCCTCGGATTGCAGCAGCACTGAGCGCTGTCCGATAGCGTCCCCCGATGATATTCGGATCCGCCCCCTTCTCAACGAGGAGCTTGACGATCAAGCATCGGCCACCAGCACAAGCAGCCTGTATGGCAGTCCCGTACTTCCCTCCGGTGTGATTGATATCGGCACCGTACCGCAGTAGAACTAACACGTTAGGAAGCCGTCCTTCGCATGCTGCAGCCTGGAGAGGAGTCCCGTAGACGCGCCCTGGTTCATTGACGTTTGCGCCTTTCTTGAGAATGAGCTCAACAACGGACTCATGACAGCGTAGGACAGCTGCATTCAACACGCCGCCGTGCCGGCCTCCTGACGCTTTAACATCTGCACCACGGCGAACAAGATACCGTATTATGATTTCCTGGCCTCCCGATGCAGCTGCTTGTAGTGGACTTCCATATGAGCCACAAGCAGAAGTGTTGATTTCCGCACCAGCTCGAAGGACCATCCTCAGCATGTGCATGTGCGATAGCTGGGCAGCGCATTGCGCAGTGGAGCCGAAATGACCAGCAACGTCCTTAACCTTGACGCCCTTTTCAATTAGCAGCTTTAGAATCTCTCTCTCACCACCCCGTATTGCCCCAAATGCGGCGTTGGGATAACGATGGTTTCCCAAGTTCACATCAGCCCCTCTTTCCATTAACTCGTCGAAATTCTCCATATCTCCCTGGAACGCCGCGGCCGTTATTGCGGTGCCCATCTTGCCCCCAACCTTATTGACGTCGGCGCCAGCGTCGAGTATCATCTCAACCTCATCGATATCGCGTCCCGCCATGATCACATTCTGGAGCGCGCCGCCCCACCGACCGTATTCAAGATTGGGGTCGAACTTGTGGTGGACTAGAAGCTGGTTGAGGAGCGTCTGACAGGAGCCGGCTTGACTACCATCATCACTTAGGCCTGGTAGTAACCCGATCGCCTGACCCATTACGCTTCCTGCTCGGCTACCGCCAATGAGGTCGTTGCGAGCCCCGTTATTATAAAGCAAACCGATGACTCTGAACCAGCCATGGCGGTACGCGGCTTGTAATGGTGTGTTGTAAAAACCGCCCGTGATGTTGGGATTTGCCCCATTCTTTAGTAGGATCCTGCAAGAATCTTCTCCTCCTTGGGCAGCCGCTGCCTGCACAGCTGTGCCATAGAGACCACCACAAAGATTAGGGTCTGCACCAGCTTCAAGGAGGATTTCGTTAGGATCGTTTGCTGAGAAGGTTACAAATTTGCTTGTCGCATGCAGTGGATAGGGATACGGCCCTTTCTGTTTTTGGTTGACATCGGCTCCATGTTCGACCAAAAGCTTGACGATGGCTATGTTGGTGTCAATGTCTATCATGCACGCTGAGAGGAGTGCGCTGTGGAAATGGCCTATGTCGATCTCATTGGCAGTTGCACCAGCTTCGAGAAGAACGCGAACGACTTCAAGTTCGCCTCTACACGCAGCAGCTTGGAGGGCCGACCCAAAATAGCCTCCTCTTTCATTCACCTCACTTTTGACTTCGAGGAGTGCGTTAACCGTATCGACATGACCGCGATAAGCAGCAACTTGTAGGGCGGATTTAAATGGAGCGTCCGGGTGAGACACATTCAAATCAGCGCCAAGGTCAACGAGCCTTCGAACGAGCTCCTCATGACCGTACCAGGCTGCGTCCTGTAAAGCAGTCATAGTCGACCAACCTAAACCCGAGCTGATGTCTTCCCGAACGTCTAATGGCTCAGCGAAAATGTTCAAATCTGCCCCACGCTCCAGCAAAAGGTCCACGACACCATCTTTGTTCTCATACACAGCCGTTTGCAAAGGACTCAAGAATGCTGACTGCTGGGAATTGATATCTGCTCCTCTATCTAGGAGAATGATTATGCAGTCTATGTCTCCTTTCCGGACCGCATGGACAAGCGCTGGACCATGGAAGTGTGAGCTCCGGGGCGAAACTTCGTTGACATCTGCCCCTGCGTCGAGGATGGTGGTAACCAATAGGTCTTTCCCATCGCCATTTGCGTCGACAGCTGCAACTAGGGCCGTTCCGAACCACCCTTCATCGGTACCGTTCACCTCTGCACCCAGGCTGATCAGAAGCTTGACAACATCCAAATGGCGCTTGGAGGCTGCAGCTTGTAGGGGAGTGCAATAGCTAGCGGTCTTCGAAGGTTGAGCCAGGCTACTGACATTAGCACCATGCTTAGCTAGCAAATGCACAGTTTTGACGTAACCGCCTAAAGATGCTGCTATCAAGGCACTTGTCATCTCTTCTGTTGCGCCGGATGGTACACCAAGATCTAGAAGCGTTTGAATCGCAGTATCATGGCCGTTAGTAGCAGCACTAACAAGAGCAGTGCCTTTATCGCCGCCTGGAGCATTTGGATCCACACCAGAATCAGCAAGTAATTGTACGATGGTATCGTGGCCTCTCAGAGCGGCCGCCTGCAAAGCGTTGCCCCAATGTTCGTCGAAGAATTCAACGTTAGCTTCAGCGTTCAGGAGAGTTTCTACCACCTTAAAATGGCCTTCAGAGCTTGCTGCGCCCAGGGCATTCTGATGTCTTCCGCCCTTCGCATCAACATCAGCCCCTAAATCCAGAAGCAACTCCACAGTCGACACATGTCCTGCAAGTGAGGCGGCATAGAGCACATCACTTGCTTTGTCGTCATCGTCGTTGACCTTGGCTCCGTGGTCCACAAGCTCTTTAACAAGATCATTCATCCCAAATGCGGCAGCGGCTGGAAGTGGCCCACCATGTCTCCCTCCGATCGCGTTGATGTCTGCACCCGCTTCGATTAAACGTCGAACTATGTTCAGATTCTTGCCTACAATAGCCGACACGAGAGGAAGAGAGTACCACCCTCCACGGCCATTTGGATCGGCATAATCAAGCAACACACTAAATGTACGCTGGTGTGCCTTTTCTGCAGCAGCTGATAGGGGTGTGCCGTAACGTTTGCAAGCCTCCGCGTGACTGGCGCCTTGCTCAAGAAGCAGTTTGACAGCATCCGCTTGTCCTTCCAATGCCGCCGCTTGCAGTGCGGTGCCGTCTCGGCCGCCTCTAGCATTGATAGGAGCTCCATGAGAAAGGAGCAAGGAAATAACAGAAGTATGTCCGTTGGCAGCTGCCGCGTAAAGGGCGTTCGGGAACTCAGTTCTAAGGCTCCTGTTGTCGCTCTCCGGCTTCTCTTCCTTTTCCATTTTATCTTTTGTTTCATCTGCCTCTATCGACACTTCTATGTCTGTGATCAGGGTTTCAGACCGTTCCAGACTAGCCGCGGAGTACTCAAGAAAAACCTTCACAACGCCGGCGTGCCCATTTGTCGCAGCTGCTCTGAAAGATCCAGAAAGCTGAAAATAATTTACTTCCACCTCTTGAATCAGCATGGAGGCAGCTTCTGTCAAGCCAAAGAAGGCAGCGACAAACAATGGATCACCTCTCCGACGATTGAACTGTTTGCTGTACTTGTAGTGTTGGTGGCACTCGGCCCACGACTCAAAGTTGCCGTGCGCCTCATCCCTTGAGTGCAGGAGTCGCATCGTTAAGTCTACAACCTGCTCGGGTTGATGACCTTCGTGCTCGCTTCGTTGAGCATGGATTGCCCACGCCTGCGTGGCATAGTGAAACAGCTTATATTTAGTCATTCTTTCTTTGAAGGCTTCAGCATCTGGGAGTTCCGGATGTTTAAAGTCTTCGTAGCAGAGGTATGTCAGGCACACAGAAGCAAGCTGCGCTTCGATTTCGTTATCTCCAATCCAAAAGGTTGGCTTGGTATTCTTAAGATCGTCTGACACCAGGAATTCCTTGACTGAGTAGTGCGCCAATGTGATAACCCGGTCGGATGACACAGTGACAAGACCCCCAAGCTGTGCAAGAATATCCTCTGGATCATTATCGACGGCATCAAAGTCCATGAATGCATCATCGCTCTCTGGATCCACAGCTACAGCCTCAGCGAGTTCGTCCAGCGTAGGTTTTCGTATCCCTCTGACGAGCCAGCACAAGATCTTCCGCACTGTTTCTGTGTCATCTGGATAATCGTCCTCCACACGCTGCAAAATTCGAATATAAGTCTCTTGTAGCGTCTTCGGTAGATTCAGCAATGCGGCTCTGATCGCCTTGTCGTTCCTGTTTTTGCATATGGCCTCAATTTGGCACTTGGCCCATTGGAACATTCCTTTTGATCCCTCAACAAGACTATTACAAATGACCAACTCGAGGCCAGGATCTCGCAACTTTAGTCTTCGCTGGGAGATCTTTGAAGACAGCTCAGCGGTGATGAAGTTACTGATGTCCGTGGCAACATCGTCCTGTTCGATGGAGGTACTGGGCAAATCCTCGAATGCTCGCGCTATTGGTAGCTCGTTACGGCTCGTGATCAAGATTTTGAGCGACCTGCATTGCTGGTGCAAAGACCGGAAGGCATGGGTAAGACAATCTATATTATTGGTTCCGGCCTCATCAAGGGCATCGACAATAATGATGGCAGACTCGAAATGGCCCGTCACAAAACTGCTAAAGTTGTGCAGTAACTCGTCAAACTCGGCAGTAAAGGAAGATGTATCCTTGTACTGCTGGTTGAAAAAACTCTCGATGGCTTGGAACACGGCTTTATTCTGCTTCCCGAGTGTGGCAAGGATAGTGCCTAGGACTTTGGATGGCTCTTGTTTCTGTATATCCTTGTAGTCGCAGTAAAAGTAGGCAAGACCTGTTCTGTTGCTTTGCACGTTGCCCCGAAGATAGTTAATGATACTTGATGCTAGAACCGTCTTCCCAGCACCCGGTATTGCATGCAGCCAGAGGAATGAGTTCTCTTCCTTAAGCCACTTTTGAAAAGTCTCCCCTTGGAGAAACCATGTTCCTGAGTCACCGTGACGAAGATTCTCTGCCGCCTTGTGGTTCGTTGCGACATTTGCGGGAGAAAGCCATTCATTCACTTTCGCCATGCTCTGATCATCAATGAATTCGGCTAGGAGACGTTGCGAGGCCTCCGCTTTGCTCCATCTGACATCGTCTTTGCGCCGTTCCTGGTTGGCCAGTTCTTTCTCGGCAACGTCGGCCTCGGTTTCGATAGCAGTGACATTTTTGGTGATACGATCCCTGATGTCCCCGAACTGGACGTCAAATGGTTTCCAAATAATTTTGAACGCAGCCGCGAAGCCGACCGCGTGCTTCATAGACAGAATGCCGTGTGATCTCTTTTTACCAACCCGAAAGATATTTTTGGCCTTTGTAGAAAACTCGAACATGTCTTTGTATATAGCAATGACGGAGTTCTGTAGTTTGAGGTTATCAGGGTACAATCGGAGACATCTTGGAAGCCGATTGAGGATGCCTCCTAGATCCTCGAGCATTGCAGCAAGCCGGTCGAAGTACTCTCCAAATTCTTTTGCGAGCTACAGAAGGGAACGAACTGGTAAGTTTGTTATCTTCACAATGGAGGCATCGCAACCTATGCCTAGGGGCTTACTGACATGAAGGACAACCCGGATGGCGCCCCAGAGAGGGCATAAGACATCGCTGCTGTTTTTAGGATAGTTCATTTGCCAGTTGAGCTACTACATACCTGCTGTTTGCGAAAACATCTAGCGCTCGCCCGTATTGTTCAATACCTGCGATGAACGGCAGAACGCCAGCAGCAGGCTTTCGTGAATAGGATATCTCCTTGTATTCAATATCGGCGTCTTCTACCTCTCGCAGTAGCGACCCGGAGATGCTAGCTGCCTTGAAGAGCGTCTTCTCGTCCGGTGTCAAAGAGTCAAAAAAGTCCTTAGTGCAGTCCTCTCCCAGCTGGGTAATTGGCTGCTTGGTCGAGGGTGCGGCCATATCTGTGGTTTCCAGGGTCTGCCGAGCCCATTAAAAAGAGAGAGGAAGGTAAACGTAAATGACAAGAAATGATGAGGAGTTGCGAGGCTGAGAAGGAGTCAGCTCAGCCTTCGGATTAAGGATTATCAGTCTTGCAGGTGTCGCACAGCAGCCCAGCGAACTCCTAATTATGATAGGTGGCATGCTGACTCCACAATAAAGTAAGCCTAAAAGGGAGGTGGGGGCGAAATTGAGGGCGTCTCTGTAGTGGTTCTGATACGTTGACATCGTGACGAAGTAGGCCTAAATAGGAGAGAGGGCTGGGTTGGGGGCCGAATCCTACATTGAGTCTTTGGAGTCTGCAGCGAGGAAAACTCAAATTGCGGAAATCGTTAATTGAAAACACCGAAGCAGCTTGAAACAAGGCGAAAGGCATCCCAGGCATTGTGAGGTTGTGCGACAGTTGCGTTTCTAGGCTGTGGAGGTGTGACTGTGTCACTGCGACATGGGTAACAGATCGGTTATTGGAGAGAGATAATCGATGGTGAACTCATAGACATAACCTGCGATGAGTTACAAGTTGAGTGATGGTATTTGGTTCGACATAGAATACCACTTGTAGAATTGAGATGTGAAGTGGAAGTCGCGAGTAGATAGACGGGACGGATGGCTCTCAGTCGAGGCCACCCGCTAAGGACGACGCTAATTCTTTAGTGCCTCGACGCACAGACAGAAATTACTGTATACATAAAAGTACATGCGAGAAGTGACTGTTTGAAGGATGGGTTGGGAAACATGACGCGTCAAAAGAGGCTCGGAGTTGAGAAGACTCCGATATCTCCATGGGAATGGCTTGATTTCAAACCTAAGTTGATCGAGAAACCGCAAACCTTGACTCCCAAAGTTCCACATAGCCGCCCGACGATAAGTTTCGATATATATAAGAAAAAGCTCTCCACTCTTACAGAGTCTCATATTCTCAGCCCTCTACATTCTCGAGGTTGGACACAATATGTCGACGTTCCAAACAACACCCAAGACCCGATTCGACAGCTTCAACGTTTACACGACTTCCTACAAGAAGATCGGAGACCATGAAATCCAAGTAGGAATCCTGATCCCCAAGGACATCAAGCCGGGCAAGCACCCCTTGATTATCAAATGGCACGGAGGAGGCCTCGTAAGTTCTGCATCCTTATAACTCGTTATCCACAAAACACCTCTCGTCGTCTCGACTAACTTCAATACAGCTCACGGGAACCGCACTTTTCCCGGACTGGTTCGCCTCCTTCTTCGTTCCCTTCGTCCAGCGCAACTCCGCCATCGTCATCCTGCCCAACTACCGTCTAATTCCAGAGCACAACGGACACGACATCCTCTCCGACATCTTCACGTTCTGGAAATGGTTCGAATCGGACCTGGCAGACTTCGTTGCATCCAAAGAGCCCTCGGTAGCCCTCGACTTTGACCGGCTCCTCGTGTCCGGGGAGTCAGCTGGCGGCCATATGGGGGTGCACTCTGCGCTCATGACGCCCAAAGGGGTTATCAAGGCAATGCTGCTACAGTACCCAATGACAAGTTCTCTCCGTCGCGAGCCGGGGGCTGAGTTCATTGGTGGTCCAGCTCCAGGGCCTGAGACAGTGGACAAGTATCTTTCAAAGATAGTTCCTGGGCAGATCGTTAGCAGTTTTGTACCCCCAGCCCGTATGGACTTATCCTATGCGTTGTCGGCGTACGGACGTTGGGGAGAGGTTTTTGGGACGACTTGGGGTTTGCTGCCTATTGAAGCTGTGGAGAATGCCACCCATTTTCCGCCGACTTATATCATTCATGGGGAGCATGATACTGCAGTTAGTGTGAACGATAGTAGAGCGTTCAAGGAGAAGGTGGGGAAGGTGCTGGGTCAGGAAATTGGGAATAAGGTCAGGTTGGAGGTCCAGGATGGTGATCATGGTTTTGATGTCAACTTGATGGAGGAGGACACACCATGGTTGAAAGAAGGGCTAGAGTGGGTTGAGGAGCAGTGGCTGGGGTAAGATACTCCTAGTTTGACGACTCTTCGTGAGAGTTGGGGGAATCGCCATTGACGGTTTGTTCTCCGATCGCACACTTTCTACGCCTGCTTGCTTGTAAGTCATTTACGAAACAGTCATGCTATCTAGAAAGTTGAAGTTCGAGTTTAGGAATATAAATGTGATGAATTGTTTCATAGTGAAGCTTCGATCTTCTGGATCCTCGACATAGTCTTGTCCCACTTCTCCCACTCCCCATCCGGCAGTTTTCCTTTCAGAGGTAGTCTGCCGCCCTCCCGCGTTCCCATCCCAAGTACGCGTTGCACCCCCTCTTTAATCCCAACGATTCCCCACTTTCCGATGAACTCCTCCGCCGTGCTCACTGCATATTGTAGCCTTTGTATTTCCTCATGAATGCTCGGCTCAATGGGTCGCTTTTCGGCTAGGGCCATGAGTCTCGACACCGTCTTGGGGTAAAGGGCCGCAAGTCCGTCGATGACTCCCGCGGCACCGAAGAACACAATCGGGCCCAGTTGCTGTCCAAATCCGCTGAATACCTTGAACTTATTGTGGTCGATTTCGGGATCAAGCGAGACTTGGACGTGGTATGAGACGTTCCCGTGGGACATTTTGCAGCCAACGATATTCGGGTGCTGTGCGAGGATGGTATAGGTCTCGGGCGTTACCAGAACGTTGTTTGTGACGCCAGGGTAGTTATATCTATAGCACCTCGATTAGCACATGTCAATCTAGAGTAACTCATCGCACTTACACTAAGATCGGTATGGGCGAGTTGTCTGCCACAAGTTGATACCACTCTATGATGTTCGCCTGCGTGGCCGCCGCGCCAAAGTATCCCGGCGCAAGCACGAGTCCCCACTGCGCGCCCGCCTTCTTGAAGTCCTGCAGCCACTCCAGCACCTCGTCAACCGAGTTTATAAGCACACCAGCCATGATGGGGTATTCGGGGAACCCCGCCTGGTCTAGTCCTTTGCGCACACCCGAGATCATGTCGAAGCGTTCCTCGCGCGACATGTGAATCGCCTCGCCCGTCGAGCCGAGCAGCACAAGGCCGCGGATGCCATTCTTCGCGAGGTGAACGCTGTGCGAGATTTGAGTATCGACGTCAATCGCGGGCTGTAGGGTTTTGGTGGATGAGGCGGGTTTGAAGAAGGTTGGGACGGGTACGAAGACGCCGGTTGGTGGTGAGGAAACCATAATGTGGTGGCTCGTGCGTTGAGATGCTTTTCTTGACGTTCACCCTTAGGACTTCTTTGCTAAATATCACCAGAGTTATCGAGTCAAGCGTCGAAGGAAACATTAGGAGGCATGATGCGCCTTTTGTTTGTCCCTCCCTTCGGTGCACTTCCACCGAATCCCGAGGCTAGAAGCTCCAAGTGGGACAGCTCTCGACACAATGAACCCCGCGCCGGCTTCGGATGACATGCGAAACGTTGAATGACCTTGAACTACAAAATCACGCCTCATCTTCCAATTCAAGAAATAGAAGGATTGTGCATCTCGGGACATTACGCTCCGGCTCTTGTTAAGAGTTTGGAATAATCTTAGCTGGCATCTTCACACCACCGTATACATTTGGGTACCACGTCACCATCATGGGCAAAATTGTAAGTCTCGAATACTTTCGCGTTCCACCCAGATGGTAAGTGCTTCCCTGCGAACAGCAAGTTTCACTAGCAAAAACTCATATATCTCTAGGCTCTTTGTTAAAATTGCCGATGAAGCCGGCAACATCGGATGGGGAGAAGCTTCTTTGGAAGGTCACACACAGGCAGTAGAAGGATGTCTGGACGCCTGGACTGAAAGATACATTGGATTTGAGGCCGAGTATGTTTCCTTTACCCAACAGTACATTCTTCAAGTTTCAAGACTTATACACCTCCAGTGATATTGAACACATATGGCAAATGTGCTGGCGGACAAGCTTCTACCGAGGTGGACCAGTCTTCATGAGCGCACTTTCAGGGATCGACATCGCTCTATGGGATCTAAAAGCTAGAAGACTCGGCGTACCAATCTATCAGCTACTGGGTGGGAAAGTACGAGATAAGCTAAAGGTGTACGCGTGGATAGGAGGTGACCGGCCTGCAGACGTCGGGATCCAAGCGTCAGTATATCGGCATTGCCATGGACCAGATACTCATTGATCATGTTAGGCAAGCACGAAAAGACCAAGGCTTCAGCTCTGTGAAAATGAACGGCACCGAAGATCTCGGCTGGCTCGACTCACCTTCCGCTCTTGAAGACTGCGTCGAGCGTCTCAAGACCGTAAAAGCACTAGGCATGGACGCTGGCATCGATTTCCACGGGCGTGTGCACAAGCCCATGGCCAAACAGCTTGCCAAGGCTCTCGAACCGCATCATCCTCTCTTCATCGAAGAGCCGTTACTCTCTGAGCACATCGAGGGTATCAAAGCAATCGCGCAACTCACGTCCTGTCCTATCGCGCTGGGCGAGAGACTGCACAGTAGATGGGACGTCCGTCCATTCCTTGAAGCTGGCTGCGTGGATATCCTGCAACCCGATGTCTCACACTGCGGCGGCATATCAGAAATGAAGCGCATCGCCGGTATGTGTGAAGCATACGACGTCGCTCTCGCGCCTCATTGTCCGCTTGGCCCGATAGCATTGGCGGCTTGCGTGCAGGTTGATGCGACGTGCGCCAACTTTGCGATCCAGGAGATGAGTCTTGGAATCCATTACAATGCTGGAGCACAGGACTTGACCAGCTATACGAAAAACCCCGAGGTCTGGCAGGTCAAGGAAGGGTATATTGAGTTGATGAAAGGGCCGGGTTTAGGCATTGAGATTGATGAGACGCAGGTTAGGGAATTATCAAAAGATGCGAAGGCCTGGGTTTCGCCCGGATTTATTGGGCCAGGAGGAGAGATTAGAGAATGGTAGGAAAAGAAGACTGTTTAGCAAGCCTACATTCACAATTGAGTTGTGTTGTTGAAGACTGGAGAAATTTCCTTATCCGGGACCGAATCCGAAATGGTGGGGCTAGTGAATGTCAAGACGGAAAGTATCTTGGCACAGCCCGTGCACGCGTCATTTTCCGGTGGCATCCGGCCAGACCAAACCACTCTGGTTTTTCTCCCTCTGTTTGCTCTGCTTTTCCACCATCTAACCTTTGCCATATCTTAGTCAACTAGCACTATGGAAACGACTCCCCAGCCTCAACCTTCAACAGAATGGGTTCACGTCACAGGAAATCCTAGGGAGACTGCGACACCACCAGATACGAGCCAGAACGAACAAAAGTCACCGTCAGCAAAACGCCGGAAGGAAGACCGGGAAAGGACTCGTGTCAGTAGAGCTTGTGACAGATGCAAGAAGTGAGCGGTCCATTCCATATATTGTCTTCTCAATTCCGAAGCGAACATTGTAAGAAGTGGGCTGTAGCAAGAGGATAGGAGGGATAATCCAGCCCCACTGTTTTTTAAAGTATCTGCCAGAAACACTATTGCGCTATATTCTAAACTTAGCTATATTCTATCATGTTTAGTGAATTGCCTTTTGCTCTACACCCTGAAGTGCTCGCTCAGCAAGGCAATATGTAATAATGTATCAAACACTAACAATCATACAGGAAAAAGACGCGATGTACCGGGAAATGTCCTTGCACTCTATGTTTGCGAATCGGTCTCTCGTGTGAATTTACTGCCTCGTACACGCGAGGCAGATTGCCCTCAGTCGTCGTTGATGAGACTGCTATCACAACCAACACGAGACCGAGGATCTTGATGCCCACTGACTCGTCGCCTATCAAATCATCCACTCCGCCTTTTCCATTCCAAAAACCTCTTCCGTCCCCAATTCATGATCATCCAAACGCCGATGTCTTCAGTCGCGTGGACCGACTCCCGGTCCCAAATGAGGACGCCGCACGAGATCCAGCCACTAGATCGTCACCTGAACCAACCCAGACCGACCAGCAAGGCCATTATGTAGGGACTTCCTCAGGGGTATCCCTGATTCTCCGGATACAAAAGAGGCTACACCAGAGTAGCGCCCTGTCTCACGACTCTTCCATCTTCACCTTTGGAGATGCGCCATTGCCGGAAGTTGATCAAACATTCTTTGTTCTTCCTCCGAGGGCGGACGCTGAACGGCTTGTAAAGTGTTACTTTGAGTTTGCGGCCTCCACTGGTAATAGTTTCGAGGTGCATATACTAAGACCTGTCTTTGAATCTGTGCCTCCCCACCCTTAAATAATGATTACTAACTCCTTGCAGTAAGCACTTCATTTCCTGTAGTATACTTCTGCCCTACCAAAACGCTACTTGGATAGCTCTTGTGCCTCCAACCTATGAAGTATTACCTCCCCGTAACTGAATTCGTACTAAGTGCATCGTAACCCTCTAGCATCGCTATCTACATCGACCTTCAATTGAGGGAATACTTAACGAGTTCTATGAGACACAGGGGAACATGCATAACAAGGAAGATGGACAAGCCAAAACCGCATTACTTTTATCAGTCTTTGCACAGTCAACGGCACACATGGCTCCTGGGAGTACAACACAGCCGGATAGGCGAGTTTCCATATAATTAAACTGGCCAATAAGTCTCCATACTGACTGCAAACAGTGCGCGGTTTTTCTTCGCTGCTGAGCGCCTGCTTGCGAAAGAACGCGGTGCAATGCGCCTGACGAGCGTGCAAGCGAGATTAGGTCAATGTTTTTATCTTCTCGCCCAATCGCGGATCAATCACTGCTGGAGTTTGTTTGGGACTACAGCGCATCTTGCCCTTGCCATTGGGCTCCATCGTGGACGACGAGGGGATTCTTCGGCAACGATTGATTATGTAGAACTTGAGAGCAGGAGACGGCTATTCTGGTGTGCGTACACGCTCGATAAGTATCTCGCTGCAGCTCTTGGGAGACCTCAGACTTTTAGAGATGAAGATATCGATCAGGTATTTGCTCTCCTAGTTCTGATTGTACAAGCAAAAGCTAATTTCAAGTAGGAGTTACCAACGGTTGTCAACGACGATGACTTACTTCCCCATTCAATTAACCCCGCTCCACTGAAATCGCATACGATAATGATGGCACCAGTCGAGCACGCAAAGTATGTTCTTGAATCTTGAATCTATCTAACGAACGCTGACTTCCAATAGAATCTCTCGCATAGTTAGCCGCGTTCTCCGAGATATCTATTGCATCCGTCCACCTTCCATGTCTCTCCGTATAGAGTTCGCCGCAAAATACTCTAAAGACTTAGGCGAATGGCGAGCAAATCTAGCACGCTTTCTTGACGCCGACGTCATAGACTCGTCCCTCCTGGTACCAATCTACCAACGCCAACGTAACGTGCTAAACCTCGCGTACTACCATTCCATACTCCTTATACAACGGCCTTTCCTGCTGACCAACTTCGCCAACCTCGCCAACATCAACAAAAATTCGGACCAAACAACCAACATCGACACATCGCAAAACATTGAAGACTGCCTCGATGCAGCTATGCGCATTGTTGGCATCGTGGACGACATGTTCAAGAGAGGTGGGATGTTCAGCGCATTCTGGTTTTCACAGGTACTTACATCGCAAAAACAATCATATGAAAGACTGACAAACAAAGTACTACGGATTCTGCGCTGTTGTTGTTCTATACATTGCCCGGATCCAACAACACCTGCTCACTCCTGGACAGTGTAAGGGGTATTTCGACGCGGGTCAGAAATGCCAGGCGCAGCTATCCACCATATCAGTAACCGACTGCTTATCGAAGCGATACTGTCTTGTTCTTGAGGAACTAAGACTAGAAGCAGCAAGACAGACGAGACCAACAACAACCTCGCCTTCCGCGAATATGGACGGCTTGTCTGAAACAGGCCTACAAAATGTTTCCACCTCCACTGGTCTTTCAATCCCAGCGTCGACACCTCAAAATGACGCAAGTGCATACAGCGCACAGTTCTATGGGGGCAATATTCCCCCGACTCCCGAGAGCGCAATGTTTAATACGAGCTTCATGCAAACTAGTTCACTGATGGCGGATCTAACGAGTTGGGGACAATTTGATAGTTTGGTGACTGCGGGGATTGGGGTTCTGGACGGAGGATTTCAGAGTGATGCCGGCTTGGGATTTGGGATGGGGCGGTGATGGTGGTGAGCGTATAGGGAAGAAATCTTTGATGCACCCACGCTTATGAGATCATAGGAAAACAGCAATAACTAGCATGTGACAGCGGTGTCTCGCTGCTCTTTTTTTCTATAAGTACATGTTCTGCTCTTCTCTATTCGCTCCACAGAGCCACATACAAATCTCTAGAAATCAATACAACCTTTGCCATCCCGGATGTGGAAGCGGGAGCGGCGTCCCGTCTCTTTTGAAATCTATTTCTCTATCGAACGACTGAGATTGACCCTTCGGGTGCCACAAAGTAAACCAGCTGTCGAAAGATCACATGTCCGTGTCATTTAGCGGCATGGCTACATGTGTGTTACAAAACAAAATCTTTGTCTAAATTAATGTTTAGAACTTTCGCGCTGCAGTAATGTAAAAAGCGCTGAACTGTGAGGACGAAGTTCCGAATGAGTGCACTTTGATATGGCAGAAGGAATCAGGATATAGGAAATGTTGATCTGGGTATTGACTTCTACTACTTTGATTGAGTGTACTTTCGATCACTTTCTTGGCTACATTCTAGCTATATATACCACCCACTTCCCTCATTTCCCTTTACATAAACACTCTACTGCCCTCATCAAAATATCCACTTGAAAGCGGGTATGTTGGCGTAAAACAGTTGGTAACTTCCTCATGTGGAGGATCTTTGCCACGTGTATAAAAGTTTCTAGCCAGATTTCGCATGGCCCGCTGGGTGCAATCAACCAAAGGGCTGATCGGACTCTTTTCTCCCACCGAAATCATTAGGGTTGCAAACGATGCTGACTGAACAAGACTACCATGGATTCAACAGCTACGCCGCCTAAGATAGCTAATACGACTGGGGATTATGGTATGGAAACACCTGTACGAAGGGAAGCACCGCAGCAGCAGTCTGCTCAGCCGCCTGCTCCATCAACCAGGATAACGCCTCGTCCAAAGACTCCAGAAGAGTTGGTGGGTCTGCGCAGAAAGGTCCCATGTCTGCGATTAAGCAACCAGGCTTATTAAATGCCGTATTAGATACGGTTGAGCAACTCCATCTTGAAGAGGAGGACCAGAAGAACAAACGCACCAGACACAGGTGTAAGACTCTCCGTGATGGATGCGGAGCTCTTCAAGAAACACTTCCGTGACACCCAGTCAAAAAACCTCGAAGCTCCGATAGCCTGCTCAGGCGTGGGAAACGACAGAGTAATCTGCAATCAGTACGCCCACATCACACTGTACGCGCAAACCAAGAAACCGTCATGACAAACAGCAACAGCGAAGATGGATGTGGTTGTCCGGCTCGCATCAAAACTCGCGCCCGGACTCTTGCTGGGAATGGACTTCCTCGGACCCCATGGGAAGTCGCACAATCACATTCCCCTCATTGGCAACGTCACAGATGATTGCGGCACAAAAATACGTGCACAAGCGGCAAGGGTAGCGAGGACGAAGACAGGAAAACAAGCACAATTGAATGCAGCATTTCCCCACGCGCAGCGCATTGGCCCCTTAGAAAGATAAGCGTTCGAACGTCAAGCTGCATCAGTTGGTAGCGGAACAGGATTACTGCACTGTGAAAAACATTCACCCGTATTTTGGTATATCCAAGGAGCGGTTCAACCATGGGATTCGCGATCCAGAAATGGGACGGCGCTATAACGAGTTCCACGATGAAGTAGTTATCACAAACCCTAACTGGTCGCCATGCAACATGTCAACGCCGTGGCGACAAACATACCGGAAACACAATATTTCAGTAGCCTTAACAAGAACTAACTTAGACCGATTTACCAAGGACGAATGGTGAAACCGATTTTATTCATAGTTAAAATCTCAATATTTCAACCGTCATGGTGCCAATTTCTATGCGACCGGTGTTGTCCCCAAGTAACTACTTGGAGAGATGCTAGATGGCAACGCGTCTCTTGGGCTATGAACTTCAACCTCCAAAAGCATTGTGTAAGATGGCATGGGAAAGGCACCAGTGGAAAAGCACGCCCTGGTAGAGCAAGAGTATGCCTCGACTTGGGCTATGTCCCACCCCGCGGTGCAACTGAAAATGGTCGCCATCACTCTACTCACACTGAAATTGGAAGAGTATCTAGGGGCCTATATAAACTTACTTCTACACAAACCCTTTTCGGCACGATTCGCTAAAAATAACTGAAAATCCGCTGATGCTGGCTCCGAAACCAGAAAGGGCATCAAAATGGTAGATCATTCTTGCTTTCTGTACTCAAAAAATAGTTCTGGGATATTATGGCCGGTGTGACTCTCAAACAACAGCAATGAAACAATGTCATGCCTGGGTTTGTGCATGACTTCGGTTATAGTAGTCATTCCACCACTGTATAGAAGACGTCGTATGGCACTTAACGGAAAGCTACACCAAGCTCTCATATGTTATAAGCCCCTCAAACACCCACGCCGCTCTCACGCAGCTGACTTTTTCCTTCCCCTCGATAATCACGGAAATTTTATTAGTATCTAGAGCTGCGATACCGGTTTTCAAACGTTTAGAATTAGAATATGTGGGCATATTCCTAATGTGGACGTACTTTCGAGGTTCGAAATTGAAATTAGTGTAGGAAGATGGAGTGAAGATCCCTCTGGTTCTGTGAACAACATAGTAGTACACTGTTGCATGGTGTGTCGACCGGCTTTTCTGAGTTACAATGTACTCAAAATTTTGATCGTGCTGGGCTCTCTCCGCAACTATTCTACTGTTTTATTGTTTCGTTCAAAACTGAAGTATAGCTCCCGGCATGTTGGCCAAATGATGGAACGTACAAACCATGCGAAATCCTTCTATCTATCGATTTTGATCGAAGCGCGATTGCCTGTCCAGTCTTCCAGCTATATGGATCTGAATTATCTCAACACCCATGTCATCGGCAATAAAACCGTGATATACTCCTCACATGGGAAGTTGGTGCTGTTTCAAAGCGATTCTACTGCATCAAATGTGGTGAAGAGAGCCCCGCCTTCTTGTAAGCCCAATTCTCAGAGCCTTAAGTATGTCACGTTTCTCCTTACGAACAGGCCGAGCTCACTCACTACCCTTCAAATCATGCCTCCGACTCCTGAATGATTGCCAAAAAAGAAATTGTAGACGACTCAATGTGCGGGTCGTTCTGTGTCTCGATGATAAACCAGAAATCAATCAGCCACATGGTTCTTGGACTTATCTTCTCGTTACAAAGCAATGTTAATTTTCGAATTGCTCAACTCTTTTAGTCTTAATAAATGACTATTTCTCTCAAAATGAGTTGAATTTCCGTCCATGTTGGCATTGGATGATGATAGCACAGATTTCATATAGAAAGTCTTCCATGACTGAAATAAAACATCTTCCTCCGGTATGTAAAGAATGACTGGTTCTTCTCATATCTTACATACGCAAAACTTCCAGGCTAGTCCGTTTTAGATTGTGTTCACCACAATACTTCGTACTCCGGTACCAAAATGTAACAGTTCTGCGACATGTAGCATTGCCAAAATCATATGTGGAAGTGGTTCTTACTCAGTATAAATTTTCTTTGACTCCTTCTCTGACGGTAAAGAACTCGAAACCAGGTTTATGTCGGAATTTGGTGTAATGTTCTTCTGTTGAGGTTCAGAACTCCTGTATCTTGGCTGCTTACTACCCTTGTATGTACCCAAGTATAAAAGGCCTTCTTCCACTTAGTTTCAGTGCTTCAATTCACTAGATTTTGACTCCAACATCTTAAAAGATCACACATGTGCACGATGTGGCGCGAATGCGACACATTAAAAATATAAGACGTGCCTTGTCCTCCTTTAAAACTCTAGAAAATTGAGATTGAGAACCACACGAACACATATGGAAAATATGGTGGGGACTCACATGCATCAAATCTTACAAGACATACGGAACTAAAAGTAAAATAACGCTATCGATGAGCACTCACGTATTGTCAAATCCTAACATGTTCATGAGTCTCTATCGCTTGTATTATCTACTACTTTCTGGCACGGTTTGGGTATCAAAACACGCACCTTTCATTGCCAAAGCTCTATACCTTTAGTGCGCCTTGCCTTAAATTGAGTGGAGATATCCACATGAGTCTCCGAGCAAATCTTTAGAACGTCTGAATAATTACTAGATATTTTGGATTTGTCACTGCTACTCCAATGCCCTGGAAAACAGCATACTTCAGTGGCTTGTTGAATTTTATTCAAAATCAAGCGATGAACTTCACGACAAATTGGCTGCTCCCGAAACACGATCTTAACGACCTCATGCTTGGCTGCTGCGGGACTTAATCTTAAATACGTGAAAACACATGGCAGTAAGAATGAAATTCGTATCGTGAAACCAGATGTGGGACTTGTTCAAAACTGATTATGGTAAATGATACATATAGTCTACCTATGAGCTTCTCATTCCTTAAATAAGAACTCTTTTAGATTATGGCGCTCTTGGATTTCTACAAGCTATATTTACGCTCCCAAATGTGGATACTTTACTCTATTGAGAAACGACATATCCACCACCTCGAAGTCGGTTTTCCGATTATAGAGCTCTGTCTGTTTCAGGTGCAGTCCAGAATCTAACAGTCAGTAATATCGTGGTAGCGGACAAAACAAATACCAAATCTATATATATAATAGGATATAACTTATTTCTCCAACAAGTACATTCACAAGTTCCTACTAATTATTTTCAAAACTACCAGAATATATTTCAATGGTTTTGTTCGCGAATAAAAACCTCGCAACCTGAATTCATGTGGCTCGAGCGGCTAAGGGATCATATTTTCTATTCTAGTTCAATGTTACTTTAAACAAATCACTTCTGAGCTTTTCTAGCTCTCTTGGATCCACTTCGTCAATCAATGGCCATCCTTCCCTCAAGGATGATCGAATCAATTCTGTTTAGGCCAGCGGCCGTACCAACAATCCTTGTGTGCGCTGCATGGACCGCATGGGCCGGGAGGCTCTTCATAAGACCCGCTATCCCTACCACATGTTGGCCGAGGTGGATCTTCGCCGCGGCATGTCTGAGGAAAGCAAATGCGCGCACTGTTTGCAGAGTAGAGAGAAGTGTTTCAAAGTAGGTTTTATAGCTTATTATCATCGATTACAGCTCTACTAATACTCTATAGGTTCTACAAGAATACCCATGTGTGGATGTCTAGAAATGTTTTGGTTCTCACCAATAAGACGGAGGCTGATCGGCGCTTTAAGGCATAAGAGGCGCTTAAAAGGTAGTTATTAGGAATCTTATAGCATAAGTTATCCTATTTTGTCTTTTTCTAGCTCATATTAGGTGCTAATTGTGCCCTAAAGTAGTAAGATGCCGTACAATAACTATCTAAATGCATATAGTAGCACTCTAGATAGCATTAATAAGACTGTGGTTGAATTTAGGAAAAAGAGCTCTAAGCAAGGCAAAACTTGCTAATTTAGAGGCCAGCATGTTCGAGTGCGCTGAGATATACTCTGATGATGAGAATCTGGAGCTCACTGCATATAGGCATGAAAAATTATCTCACGCTTGAGAGGGAGCTATCTAAAAATTCTATATGACACAACGAAGGTATCGACTTGTATCATACAAGATTAGGTCTATAACTAACCATGAAAAAGCTCACTCGGAACGGATTGTTGAATTACAGAAAAGCAATATTTCATACGTGGATATGGAGTTTAGAATATGCCTGGGGAAGAGAAGGTGTAGAGAGCTTAGCCGGGATTCTGAACAATTGCTCGATTTGCAGAGAAGATCTCCTAAGTTGACCCGATATTGCTTTTAAATCACACAGATATTCCAAGATATTCCAAAGCTCTCTTCGAAGCTTAAGACTGCTTCTTCAGAAAAAATGTTTTTATAGAGACCGCAATAAGGAACTCTCAATAAGGAACCTACTCATTAGGTGGAACATTAAGTGGAATTACGTTTAGATTAAGAGACCCGCTCACTAAGTGATTAGAATTTGGCATGATCCACACCACCATGTCGTCTTTTGCTCCAAAGCCTAGACTGACGTCTAGAGCCTTGGGCACAGCGCGAAAGAGAGACTCCACATAACTCCCAGTCATAGTTTCTTTTAGAGAGAACACCTCATAGCTTGAGCCTTTGTATTATCTGACTCACTTAGCACCTGGAACTTCGAGGGTGTACACGGCCCGCTTTGCCTGCGCTTTCATGGTGGACGTCATCTGTCTCTGTTTCGACTTTGCCAGCCCATTTCTCATCTTGGTGAGCTTTTCTGGTTTGTGTGCGGCCAGAAGGTGTTTTACTACGATCCACAGAATCGCCCGCCGTCATCTTGCATTTTTGACATCGTTTTAAACTACGACAGAGACACCAAGTGTTATGAGCCTAGGTAAAATTTTCCATACTCGAAGGCGAGGCAAAACTCGATGTATTGTTTTTCCAGTTATCTGCGGACAAGCACAACCCCATCATCATATAATACTCTCCAAATTATCGTGACACAAAAGCAACCATGGCACGGGGATCTTCTACTTTTTGCATAAAAGGTACCCCAAAACAGGGTTAGCTAACAACTCTGTCTAGAGCTGTCTTTGCTTCCACGTCACCATGAAACCCGCAAATTTGGGCTTGTAGATGGCTTCGAACAAGATAGAATGATTTCATATTGCGTATGTAACAGGGTTCATTCTCACTCTAGAGGGATAAATGTGAGTATCGTGCTCATCTCTTGGGAGAAAGGTCTATGCCCAATCTTCTGGTGTGTGCTTGAGTTTGCCAGACAAGAACTCAATCATTGCTGGATGAGCTCTTGATTTTGTAAACGGGGAGAGAAAGATGAGAGTTCCAAGGCCACCCTCAGAGGCCTTAGGGCATTTCCAGCTTCTGAAGGGGCTCATATTTCTTCTGGAGCCCAGTGATCTTTCGAGTGATCCTGCTCTTGTCGTTCTTGTCGTTTCCGACCTTCTCCTTCTCCAGATCCTCCATTTCTTTGATTAGTGCCAATATGGCAATTTTGATGACTTGCAGAAAGCGAGAAAAGTTCCACATATATCGACAGGATGCCGATTAGAGAATCCGGGGCCGCATAAAAAAAGGACAGTGGACTATTTTCCGAAACAGTTTGGTCATACAATCGAGTGGGTGGAGAGGGCTGACAATCCAAGGCAGAGGAAAGGAAGTCTGCATATGGTTGTTGCATTAATGATATTTTGTCATGGAACAGGCAGACGACGAGGTTGACCATAAAGCGTCATTCGCAGATTTTTGAAGAGCCTCTGGCCTCATGCACCATGAACTGGTCCTTTTTCAGACACAGTGAGCATTACATCTCTCCAGATAGGATTTGAGATAAAGGATATGAGAAGGTAGGAAAGACGTCCAAGTATGATTCAGCAGCACCTTTGTATTTGGACAATAGGAAGATAATTCCACATTATTTAATTGTAAATTGTTTCAGGTCGCAACTATGACCTGGCGTCGTAGATATACGGCCTTTTCCAGGAACAACTAATGGCTCGGTCTCCATATATAGACTAACAATCAAATAAGAGTCCAGAAATTCTACAGTCACAATCATACTCTAGCGCGAATGCTAATTACGCAACTACGCAACAGTTAGAAATCAATGCGGCCCATCTATGCAGCCAAACGGACATTGACACCCAGGTCAAACGGAGAGCCAGTATACACTTTTGTTTGCCAAATAGTACCGAAAAACGCACATGCGATTGGTTTCGCGGCGATTTTATAGATAAAACATTCATTGAACTGAAGCTAGCTGGTTTAAAATTCCGCTAAAATCATCAGGGAGAATCTCTAAGTCATGGGTGTTATGGAATTTGGTTAAATAGAGGTAGTATTGCAGTAGTAAGGAAGCCCAGATGGAGCTCCTGTGTGGATATAGTTTTAGACACACAATTGATGCCAGGCAAGATTTTAGACGCTAGGTGAGAGAAAAGAGGCTCATTCCGGGTGTCAGCCAAGATTTATACCAGCAGAAGAAAGGTTGTAACTCTTTGAATTCTGCGTTAATGGTGGATGACGCACACGTTAAAGTAGCTCTGAGATATCTGCAGATACAGAGGCAGTCATGCGTAAGATGAGTGATCGATTTAGACTGCCTGCTAAGGATTGTGTGATAATTTACAGACGATCTCCAAGCTCCTTTAATGGGCGGGCGAACAGAAGTTGCAACATATCGGAAGTCTGATTGTCTTTCAAAAGTCCATATGTTGAGGTGTTGAGATGATGAATGCACTCTTTCAGACACATTCACAACTACTTGGATCGTAGCTTTTAGACCTCAGGTCGAATATGAAAAGACCCTTGTCGCCAGCTCCTAGCGTATTTGTACTCTTAGACTTCAAAAAGGTTCTGACATGTCTTTTTTGGCGTAATTATGTTAGGACCGTCCCTCAAATGATTGTTGCACTGAGCCCCCAGACACAATCATACTTGCATATGATTGCTCTCTTATGAATAGACAACGAGAAGTCCATGGATTTCCAGAACCATTTTATTATTGGCGAAGCTCCTCCACATATGTTCCGGTGCTAGGCTTGTTTCTGGAAAAGCAGCATGACAAACTGAGGAACAGACACGACATGACGCTAGGAACGTGGAAATTAGGCCAATATAGAAACAGAGAGATCCTTAAACAGGGCTGCATTATTTGAGAGGTCTCATTATCTATATTCTCATTCCATTTCCCAGACACAAACATAATAGCTGATATTCGAAGGAGCTAGTATCTTTTGAGGATTCATCAGGTCACCTCTTCTAGTACACCGACGTTCTCTTTTTGGAAACTACATCGGTGCTTTTCAGGGCTAGATTGATTGTTTTTCCCACTAACTAATATTGCCTTTGGGATATTTGTCAATAAAAAAGCTCCTTCATATGGCATTTCAGACTGCGCCTTATAAAATTAAATGTGCACTGAACCCAGAGCTCAACCTTTATATGATTCCTCTTTATGATCTCTATCGCTAACATGGATCCGGAGTATTCTTTCCTCTAAAAGACGGTACCAATGTGACAAAGGACACCCCAGTCATGACATGTGCCAGCAAAAAGATCACCACGAAAGCACCAGAAAACTTGTCTTAAAGAAGAATGTGAAGTATGCTATGAGAAATTCGCCGGCTGCTCTTTTATAAAGACCAAGTATGACAGCCAATGGCGGAGTTTCGGTCCTCGGAGGCAGTCTAGAGACGGCAAGGCACAAGTTGCACGGCCAATCGCGAGTCGACTACAAAGCGAGGGTGCACATTATTGAAAGAAATAGGCCTTCTATGTGTGATCTAAGCGTGCTGGAATGATGATATATGCCGAAAGTAAATTATCGATGGCGCAAAATCATCGTCCTGCGAGAAATCCGAAAGCACAGCCACATGGAAATACACTAAAAAGTACACTTTACGATGGCATGTGAAGCATCCTCCCCTGTATTCATCAAAACGACTGTGACTTCGACTTCATGGAAGAGATACAGTCAAAGAGGCGATACAAAGTCTGCATGGTGGTGTGGAACAAACCCCTTTTTTATCCAAATTCAGGAGCCCATATCGTGCCGCCCAACATTTCACTACCAACAACTTCTCCCTATCCGCTCACATTAGAGAAAAAGCCGCCAACGCCACCACGACCTCTATCCACTAAAACTAAAAGCACCATAGAAGCTCGCTCCTGCCTCCACAACACGAATGACGCGACCTCCAAAGTGCCAGAAACACGAGAGAGCGAAAATGGCCCTTTCCGCACTACACAAAGAAACATGGCAAGAATCACAGGTGGACCAGTCGAGGCATGGGTGCTCGCCGGGGGATTTGCAAAGACGTGAAGCTTTAGCATATTTTCGTTCTGCTGCTGTGTCTCTCAATCAATCACACACCTATTGCCAAAAAGAAAAGAAAAAATAGAGAGAAGAAAAGAAAAAAAGCTGCCCAGGTGTGGTGTGAAGGGGCTCGAACCCAAGGCTTTCACCCTGTTTTCGAGTCTTCACACCACAGCCCCCTCAGACTATCAGCCCAGTGTCAGAGGCCCACCCAATTAATATATTGGTTTTGCGAGAAATTTTGATATATATACAGTAATACAGTAATTAGGTAGAGGCAAAATACAAAGTGCACAAGAGGCAGACATTAGTGAAGAGAAGAGGTCTGTGCGCGAAATAGCTGTAGCGTTTGCTTTCACCTTTTCTAAGCGCCTTGTAGTGGAAGGTTTGTTTAGCTTTACATAATTGACGGCTGCTACGTTCTAAAACTCAAGTTCCGTTATATTGATCTACCCACCTACCAAGATCATCTTCTATATAAAATGGAAGCCTCGAGTAGAATATCGCTCGATTGCTATCAACCTAACCGATGTAACTCCTATATAAAATATGCCCCAGTATGCGGCTTCGGTTGAAACGCTTCACAGATCAACATGTTTTTTCTATGAGAATCAATCGCGACGTCTGATGTTGGATCGTAGTGCGATTGGGTGTAATGGCGTGTTCGGGGAATGTGATGAGCATTAAAAAGCGATGGATAGCACCGCAATAGAGTCATAGTGTGCAAAACACTAGAGAGAACAGATGTCAAGTGATGACGTGAGATTACCCCGTTTATACATCCATCCATGCATGCGCATACCATGACTATGCTATCTCGTCTACTCATCTCGTCTGATACGCATTTCCATAACCCATGATTGACCAACCAGAACCTCCATACTCCCGCACACTGCCCAATACCCAATCAAGTAAGCCAGATAAGCCCTGGAACCCAGTTCCAAGAGGCTCACAACCCGTCATACCCACAACCATCTAAAACCCCCCAACGACTCTCTTGACCCTCCGTCCGGACCCCTGTCCACTAACCTGTACCACACCCTCCAACTCCGCAGATCTCAACACCTCTAAGAACTCTGCATTCTCCACCTGCTCTGACGCGCCCTCCCTAACCTTCTTGACTAAATCGCTCAGCTTGACACTCTGTCCCGGGCTGCTTAACTCATCAATAGCAGCCAACACCGCGCGCTTGAGATCGTCCTTTCTCCGCCTGTCGCTGGACGATGTGCCCTCGGTGAGAAGGGACATATCAATCAGACCGGTGCGCGCATCGGTTGCGGCTTGCTTGAGCGCAGACTTGATGAGGCGGACGGCTTCGTGGACATCGTCTGCTGTTACCTCTTCGCTTAAACGCATCTTGGCGTGGGCTTCTGAGAGGCGGATCATGGATTCCAGCTGTCGCGTCGTGGCCGTGATGCGTCGTTCTTGGGCGCGAATGTCGGCGCCCAGAGCACGCATAGCAACATAGGCGTCTACGAGTGCTTTCTGGGCACCCTCGGAGATCTTGGGGTGGATGTTGGAGCGTGCGTAAGAGATGTATGCAGTCAAGAACTCGATAGGTAGGATCTCGTTCTTGGAAGCGTTCTCGGGCACATCTTCCAGATACATCCCGACCAGATGGCGAGCCATTCTCCGATCGTTCTGCTCGTCAATTCGATCGAGAACGAGGTAGACAAGGTCGAAACGGGAAAGTAAGGTAGGTGGGAGATCGATGTTCTGCGGAACAGGAAGGTTGATGTTGTACTTAGATCCGATAGGGTTTGCGGAAGCAAGGAGAGAAGTGCGGGCATTCAGAGTAGTGATGATACCGGCCTTGGCAATGGAGACAGTCTGCTGTTCCATGACTTCGTGGAGGACTGAGCGAGTTGCTTCAGACATCTTGTCGAATTCATCGATACAGCAAACACCACCATCTGAAAGAACTAAGGCACCAGATTCGAGCACCAGTTGCCTAGTTTCAGGATCGCGAGTGATGTATGCCGTGAGACCAACAGCGGAGGAACCCTTTCCAGAAGTGTACACACCACGCGGTGCGATTCTATGAACATACTGAAGGATCTGAGATTTCGCAGTAGAGGGGTCTCCGCAAAGAAGAATGTTGATGTCACCTCTGTACCTGGGACTTCCACCCTTCTCAAAGGTCTTGTTAGTGCCACCGAAGAGCTGAAGTAGGATACCCTTTTTAACATCATCCATCTCATAGATGCTGGGTGCTAGGGAACGAGAAAGAAGATCATAGACGTCTTCACGTGCCGCGGTTGCCTTTATTTTCTCTTCTTGCTCTTCGGAAACCTTGCGGGTTTCCTCGATATCACCAGCCGCATGCTCGGCAAGCTCTTCTTCGATAGTGGAGACATCAATACCCATGCGCTTTTTGTCGACTTTTTGGATATGCAAGGCATCGACGTAGGTCTTGAAGATGTTCTTCACACTTCGTTGTCTCGGATTGATGCGGACCTGGTTGCACTTGAAGATACCAGTGATTTCAACTCGGTCACCAGCCTTGCAGACATCTACAAGTTCGTCGTAGGCACAAAGGGAGACAGAGTGCGGTGTCTGGCCATCTGGAACGTTATCGGGAGTTTCCTGTAGCTTGATGACCTGCTTGTCCGCGAATCCAGAACGGTTATGGACGATCTGCATAGAGTTGGACGACTCGCAAACTTGGCGAGGGCATCGAGTGGGTTCGGTGATCTTGCCACGGTCGATATCGACCTTGACGGTATGATTACACACAGAGCATCGGAAGAAAGCTGAGGTCTGTTAGCATTGCTTCAAATATTGGTAAGTCGAATTCCTTACCATCTTTCATATCGGGAATAACTGGGGTTGTCCTGATGACAAGACCCTTGACGCTAACCAATTTGTCCATATCTCCAGGGTTCAGCTCCCGCAGGTTGATAGTGGCGTCCAAACCAAATGGCCGTACTCGATACGTCTTCTGGTCAACTTCACGCACAAGATCTGGGATGTCTGGGAGTTGGGGTCCACCCGGAGAAGGACCTCCAGGAGTGCCCATATCCGAGTGCAGCATAGGCGGAAGAGAGCTGGAATCGCGTCCTCTGGGAGTCTGGCCTTGGGCACCACGCTGCTGCGATTGTTGCATTCTCAGCTCCGCCATGCGCTTCTCCGCGAGCTCGATCATAACATCCTTGACCGCCACATCCATGAGAGGGATAATTTCGTTAGGGAAGGCTTGGAGCTGATGCCACAATTTCCTCGTTGGGGGGTAGGCCTTGAGATTGCGAGCGTCCAAGTTGAGTGGAGTAACGCCAAGTTCGAGCATAGCTTTCATCATATCCACATACTCTTTTGCCATTGCTGGGTGGTCTGTTGGCAAGTTGGCGCCCTCCTCGAGCTCTTCATCTTGAATCATGCGATACTTCCTCTGAAAATTGAAGAGGAAATCCTTCATGGCGTTCATGGAGTCCACGAGGGAGACGTTGGTACCCCAAATGACTCGGGCTGAGTTTCCTCCCAAAACATCGGCATCTGAGGTATCAGGGTTCATATTAGAAAAGGTCGGAGCATCGGACGCATCGTGAACAGCCATGCCGTTCTCATCGACGAAAAGCCTACGGCGCCTGCCGGTGGAGGCTGAACCATTGCCAAACACGTCGGAATGGATGTCGCTACGTCGGTTACGAGCGGCAGACTCAGCAGTTCCGCGAACGAAGAGTGCACTGCTGCTGCTTCGGATGTCGGTGTTTTGTGCATGTCGGGCGCGCCCTGGGCTGGAGCTGGAGGCGTAATGGATAGGCGAAGAATCTGTTCATATCAGTTGAGTCCTAAGTTCCGTGGGAAAAGCCTCTAGTACCTCCAATGGCCATGCCACTGGCTTTGGGTGTTGCACCGCCATCATCCTCGTCGTCGTCGGCGCCAGCACCGTTTGCTGCCCCTGACCCTGAGCCATTCGCGGGCGAAGAGCGGAAAAAGAGGGGAGAGTCCGTCGACGTGGGTTGCAGACGAGAGTTCCTGGGCGTTCCCTGAGGGCCTCTCTGGGAAGCCTGAGACGCTTCAGACTGGAGCTGATCCTCAGGGCCGGCGGGGGCTGGGCTGCTCGAAGGCATCTGGGAAGTTCGGGGGTTGCGGCCGCTCCTCCTTGGGGTTGCGGATGCAGTGCTGCGCTGCGAGCGACGCTTCTCTGGAGAAGACATGGTTGCAATGCTCTGCGAAAACAGCGGGTGGGATGTACAGCAGCGCGAAGGAGTGCTGGAGAAAAGTGGGATGGCAGACAGACCGCGATCAGGAGGAGAACGCGTCTTTCGCGTCGGCGCCAATTTCGCGTAAAGTGGACTTGGCGGTCCAATCCGGTATAGCTGCTGGACAGGCCTAGAGACCCCGCCGAGGGGTGATAAATAGTTCCACTGAATTCCCAGGCACCAGCAAAACATATCAACACGTCTTGAGACTACTCCCTCAACTGCTCCCTCAACTACTCCCTCAACCCACGAGCTAGACAAATCAAACATGGCACCACCTTCACAGCTCCGTAAGACCACTTCGGTGCTCGAACGCCTGGTCAAAGAGGAAGCAAGCTACCACAAGGAGTTGGCGCAGCAAGAAGCCCGCATCAAGCAGATTAAGGCCGGCACCGATGGCGAGCATACAGGATACTATTTGAAGCAGGAGGTAAGATGCGTTAGATATGGCTGTTTTCCATATATCTAATCATTCACAGCGGCAAGCGGTCGAGGAGACCAAGAACATCTTCCCAGCCATGCACGCCAAGATATCCCAAGCAATCAAGAACCTGGAAGACCAACTTGTAAGTTTGCCCCCACAAGCAGAGACGCTGTCCTCACATATAAGCAGGCGAGCAACAAGGAGGTTGACGCAGAGGAGTCAGCGGAAGAGGTCACCATGGCGAAGGAAGCAATTGCAGCGGCAAACAAGACCCTCAATGAGGCCTCATAGGCTACCATGTCTTAGTTACAGATGTGTGAAGTCAAATATACAGAAGGACACCCGTGAATACCCATGCCAGACCATGTGCCAAACACCACGCTATGCAAACCAGGATATCGTGAGAACCAAGCCAGTGATTGAAAAATGGAATAAGCCGCCTTCTTCCTCAAATGAGGTGGGCAGTCATACGGACGCATCAATGTGTTCAGTTCATCTAATGCCTGGGCGGGATCGTCGTAGTTCATGTTGGCCCAACCTGCTGCCTTCAAGACTCCATTTCTCCGTCCTCTTCTTCCTCGCCTTCTTCGATTCCTGATGAATCATCAGCTTGAGCATCACCAGAATGCGCGCCAGATTCCGTCATTTCAGTGTCCTCCAGAACAGACCTGGTAGGAGAGGGTGCGGCGCTATTAGACCTCGACACGGGGGCTAATCGATCTTGTGGAACTCTGAGCGTGCTTGCCCCCTCGCCGCTTTGGCTGACATGTATCGGCGTGGCACTTCCAGCATCGGGCCTTGGAGTTCCAACATGGCTGACATCTCCCCTCGTTGTGCTACCTTCGCCGTCGTTTTCTTCGTCGCCATCCTTCATCATGCCTTCCTTGCGCTCAGCCTCCTCCTTCTCGTCCTTGATCATGCGGAGCATCTCCTTGGCTTCCTCTTCGATGCGTCCGAATTGCGTGCGACGCTCAGCCCAGGTTTGCTTGGAGCCTTCAACTTCATGCTGGAGTTCGGCAATTTCTTCGTCTAGCTTAGCATGCGCGGCTGCTTGCTCGTCGCGGGGCTTCAGCATCTTGCTATTGGTAATTTTCTCCGTCAATTCATCATACGTTTTGCGGACAGCCAATGTTGCTCGGGCATCTGTGAGTGTTACGCGAAGGGTCTCGATGCTCTCCTTGACATTCTGCTGCTTGGCCGTAATCGAGATGCTCTCGGTCGAATACCGTTCTCGCTCGTCGCGATTGCTGTTCGTCGTGAATTCCATGCGCAGGATCGCGTAGTCTAGCATTGCAAGCTCATCCCCAATCTCCTGCTTCCAATCACGTATCTCGTGGATCTGCATATCCTGTTCCGCAGCCCGGGCCGCCGCTGCTTCATCGGCGGCGGAAGCATCTGGCGGCGGAGAAGGAAGCTGCATAGGCCGCTTGAAGACGTCGGTTTTGAGAATGCGGCTCGACACGCGTTGGTACGGTCGCGATTCGATGACGAGGAGACGCGAAACATTGTGGAGCGCATCTGCTGCAGTCAGTAAAGCTCCAAGTCGGCGATTAGGCTAGTAGACGTGCCCTCATCTGCCTGGGACAGAAGGCCCCAAGTTTCTTCGACCATGGCGAGATAGCAATCGGGAGAGCTTAGTTAGCGGGAAGGTGTGTGGTGTTCGGTCTGAGGCACACGGATTGATCTGCAACCTCGAATTGCTAGTGATCTGCCAAGACGCTAAAACCTTCCGCGCGCCGTGGGATCCTACCCTTGTAGTCGCCCTCAGCCCCAACGTCAGAACACCCGCTCTTGACTTTCTTTCATGAGTCTTGCTCCCTTACTTTTCTCTAAATCGCCAAATAAATTAAGACATAAAAGAACTTTGGTCGTCTTCGTAGTACGACATTCACCGCAAGTGCCGTAACCTTAGGCAAGAGCCCACGCTCACAGCAAACGTCCACGTAACGCGCACCCCCGAGCGAAACGTTGAATTCAGACTTAGCGACGAGGTGTCGCTGGGTGCAGGTGCTGTTCTTTCCAAGGCAGCAAGATCACCCGACCCCGTTGCCTTGATCCCTTTATCATCGTACCAACGCGCCTCTCGACACCTCCACGCCACACCACTATTCCATTCCTGACCCCCAACTACCCAACCCCGACGCAAACAATACCGACCGCTCACCATGCCGGTACTATCACTCTACGAGCTCTCAAAGATGCGCATGATCCAGAACATCGGCATGCTCACCGACATCGGAGATCTCCCCTACTCCTTCCTCGCCCCCATTCTCCGACACATCCAGAACCCGCAACAGCTCATAGAGCTTGAGGAGAACTGCCCGCAGATTCTCGGTGAGACTGCAGAGATCTGGCTACGCTTCATAAAACGGGACATACCGAACTGGGAAGCGAAGCCGCACCAGCCGAGGGACGATAAGAACTGGAGCAAGGTGTACAAGAAGCTGAAGAAAGACGCAGAGAGGGAGAAGGCAGATCAGGAGGAGGCACTCAAAGAGCAGATGCGTGCACTGCAGCAGAACCGAGCTGGAAATCAGACTCTGATCGTCGAGGGCCGTACGGGTTACGATCCGGCTGCACGCAAATGGGGATATGGTTCTCGAGGCACCGGAGGAGGCGGCCGAAGTGGCTCCTCGTGGGGAGATCCAGCCGCGCCGAAGAAAACGGGAAAGGTCATCTTCGATAAGTTGAGGCGGGGTGTTTACGACTCGAAGCAAGCTCGCCCAAAGGCCACTCAGATGCCGGCGCATTTACTGCAAGAGAGGAAAGGTGTAGTTCGAGAAGCCCCAGCAAGATTAGTCCGCATGAACGAGAATGAGGGACCGAAGAAAATGGTCATTTCCAGACAGGCCTCTGCCTCGGTCGTTGGGCGCAACGGCATTCCACATCCCACTATGCGCAAACCGATCACATCGAGGCCCGTGCCTCAGCCGCAACAGAGCGTACCTTCCCCAACCCCGGAAAAGAAGATCCAACGTGCCTCTCTGCCTGCAGGGCAGCACTTCACTGCGCCAAAACTCACGGTGCAAAACTCGGATGCTGTGCGGCCCCCGAAGCGTAGGAGGGAGGTGGCGCCGAGTCTGTTCCACAATCTCAAGAAACGGAAGATATAGGACCCCATGGTCTCTCGTATTCCCAACCACATTTACTTTTCTATTTTGGCTATCATCGTCATTTATGGGAATTAGTCTGCTGAAGACTAGTATGATCCAGGCATTCCATCTTTACCTTCCTTATGATCGGATATGTATCTTGGCGTTAGTTTACCATGCGTTATTGTATGAACATGGAAGTAGCATTGGGTGGCGTTATGTTTAGACATTGGTCTAGCAGGAAGGCTTATTTTATGTTCCAACGGATTGAGTGGCCAGAATCTTCCTTGGGCGTCTTCTATGCTTATTACCAGACTGGAGTTTTGAGCTCGGCTTGTTTAAGGCTTGTTCAGACCTAATCAACGTGCTCCCACGGCCCTGGAATGTCTCGTGTAGATGAGCATTAAGGAGGAATCCGATTTGACTTAGAAAGCAAGCTATACTATACTGTTACTGTTACAATGATCCATTGTAAGGTGATGTGGTCAAAATCCGCCCCTCCCATAAGGACACCTAACCATGAAGTTATCGAACCTTTTGATGAGTGATCCATTCGGCGTCGGCGAAGAACTCGGAACAGGATCGGAACTCCTTGTTAGCCACCTGCCTGCAGTGGACAAATACTGCTAGAGGATAAGCCTCACCAGCAAAGTTATGATGGGTGTCGCAAAGTCTGCCTCTCCAAGACCACAGCACTTGGCGAGGACGAAGAGTGCTCCGATACAACGAAGACGCGACGTCATTCGACACTTCTTCCTGCACTGTATCTCTTGTCCGGTGAATGAAGTCGCCTTAGTTTGCCGATATCCGTCTGATAGTCTTGGTTCTGGAACGATAGGCGGAACCAGTAAGCTAAATGCTTGGTCTGCCTCCCTATTCTAGGTTAGAGCCTTGGGAGCGGAAAAAACCAAGCATTCCCGCGCCGGTTTTGCCACCACTCTAGGCCTCGATCTCTTGGCACTTGCACCAGCCCCGCCACCTGACCGGACGGAAACAGATGACCAGTCTAGGAACTCAACTATGAATGCTCTCGGTGAGCTTGCAACATGTGCTGAAGCGTTTGATGGCGGATTTGATGACGACTTTGAGAACTCCACAGCTCAATATCATTGAAGCACTAACTTAAATGTGACGAACAACTACTCACTGTACGATCAATGCAGCTTTCTGTCCAAGTAATTTTCTAATAACATCCAATTGAAACATTAAAAAGCTTTCTATAAGCTTTCTGGTAGATAACTGTACAGCTTCGAAACAGTGTCTGGATGGTAAACTACGTAAGTCGGCCTCGCAAGCAGGCGGGAGGTCAGCATCCCGATGAGGTTTAATGGGGAACTATCCCTTGGATGAACGCTTATTCCAAGACCGCAAACGGTGACGTTGGTCTATCATCGGTCCCAAGTCCACTCCACGCCAAGGCTGTCTTGGCTGTCGCCATACCTTGTCCCGCTTTTCTACCCAGAATGTTTACCCACCATGTGTTTAAAAGGGCTTGTATCCCCCAGATCTCAATTGCCTATCCTCCACATCTTCTTGATAATTTGAAGCTAAACCATTCGGGATGGGAAAAAATCAACCCTCACTCGAAGGTCATGTCTCAGGCCAAGCTAACAAACCACTATCTCGGCCTGCACATGCTCTTTCCTACACTAAGGTTATTGAGGAGACTGGATGTAATTCCGAAGATGGTCTAACAAGCTCTGATGCTAAGACGCGTTACGAAGAGTATGGCAACAATGATTTGGGGGACGATGGAGGAGTTCAGCCTGGAAAGATTCTGCTCCGCCAGGTCGCCAACGCAATGACTCTCGTAAGTTGATCATCTTTCAAGTTCTTTGCGAATATATCTAATGCTCTTTAGGTCCTCATTATGGCCATGGCTGTCAGCTTTGGGATTAAGTCTTGGATTGAAGGCGGCGTAGTAGCCGCTATCATATTCCTAAACATCACGGTTGGATTCTGGCAAGAGTTCGCCGCTGAAAAGACCATGGACTCTCTGAGATCCCTCAGTTCACCTACAGCAAGCGCGATCCGAGACGGAAAGAATGTCACTGTACCAACAATTGAGGTCGTCCCCGGCGACATGGTTGAACTGAAGACGGGCGATACCATCCCTGCGGATGTCCGGTAAGTCTAAACCTTCTCCATACAGACGATTTGGTCTAACCTTTATCAACAGTCTTATTGAGGCAGTAAACTTCGAGACCGACGAGGCTCTATTGACTGGCGAATCCCTCCCTGTATCGAAAAACGCGGAAGCCGAATTCGACGACGACACTGGCCCCGGCGATCGCTTGAACGTTGCGTTCAGTTCTTCAACGGTAACCAAAGGACGCGCTCGTGGCGTAGTCTTCGCCACTGGTATGCATACTGAGATTGGATCTATCGCCGTCTCGCTCCGCCAGAAAGGGTCCCGACGTCGGCCAGTCAAGCGCAAGGAAGACGGAACTGCTCGACCACATCGATATGTCCAAGCATGGGGACTCACAGCTACTGATGCTATTGGTCACTTTCTCGGTGTCAATGTTGGCACTCCTCTACAAAAGAAGCTGTCTCGATTGGCACTTCTTCTATTCGGCATTGCTGTAATCTGCGCTATCATCGTTCTCGCCGCGAATTCATTCGTCGAAGATCAGGAGGTTATTATCTACGCTGTTGCAACTGGTCTTAGCATGATTCCTGCCTCACTCATCGTCGTACTTACCATCACGATGGCTGCTGGAACCAAGAGAATGGTTGAAAGGCACGTCATTGTGCGAAACCTAAAGTCATTAGAGGCTTTAGGCGCTGTCACAGGTACGAAGTTCCCAGAGTATCTCATCTTATCGTCACTAACAGTCACATAGATATTTGCTCCGATAAGACTGGAACACTCACACAGGGAAAAATGGTCGCGAAGAAGGCCTGGATCCCCGCGAAAGGAACCTACTCAGTCGGAATGACAAACGAACCCCACAACCCCACCGTGGGCGATCTCAGCTTCACGCCCAAGGCGCCGAGTCAAATGGATTTTGACCGAAACGATAAAGCGGCATCGTACGAAGAACTTTTAGATGGCAACCCACATCTTCTTGAGTACCTAAAAGTTGCATCACTTGCAAATCTCGCTCATGTACACGAATCAGACAATGGAAACTGGAGCGCACGAGGAGACCCAACTGAAATCGCGATCCAGGTCTTTGCATCTCGTTTCAACTGGAACCGACTTACATATGTCCAAGGCGACAAACCCTCCTGGAAGCAAGTTGCCGAGTTCCCATTCGATTCCGATGTCAAGAAGATGTCTGTCATTTTCGAGGAAATTGAGACTTCAAAGCAGTTTGTTTTCACCAAAGGCGCCGTTGAGAGAGTCATCACTTCTTGTACCTCGATATTCAACGGAGACAGCGAGTCGCCTATCGAAATGACGGAGCAGATTCGGGACGAAATCTTGCAAAATATGGAATCTCTCGCAGCCCTTGGTCTCCGAGTTCTGGCCTTGTCCAGCAAGCCCTGGGGAGGAAAGGCGAGTCTCGGACAGGACATTGATAGGAAGGAAGTTGAAGACGGCTTGACCTTCCGAGGACTCGTCGGACTCTACGATCCACCACGGCCTGAAACTGCACACTCCGTCCGCCAATGTCAGAAGGCTGGTATTCAAGTCCACATGTTGACCGGCGATCATCCTGGAACTGCCCGAGCGATTGCTGCGGAAGTAGGAATTCTACCGTCCAATATGACTACACTGAGCAAGGACGTCACGGATGCGATGGTCATGACTGCAGGCCAGTACGACAAGCTATCTGACGATGAGATCGATGCACTACCGTTACTTCCACTAGTCATCGCACGATGCGCGCCCAACACCAAGGTTCGAATGATCGAAGCTCTGCACCGACGCAAGTGCTTCGCTGCCATGGTAAGCAATGTTAAACTTATATGAAAGCACGCATTACTAATATACTCTAGACCGGTGACGGCGTAAACGACTCTCCATCTCTCAAGCGCGCCGACGTAGGAATTGGCATGGGCACCGGCTCTGATGTCGCGAAGGACGCATCCGACATTGTATTGACAGATGACAACTTCGCCTCGATCCTCAACGCCATTGAAGAAGGCCGCCGCATGTTTGACAACATCCAAAAGTTCATTCTGCATTTGCTTACCCAAAACGTTGCACAGGCTTGTATCCTGTTGATTGGTCTCATTTTCAAGGACGAGAGCAAATTGTCCGTCTTCCCAATTACGCCGGTTGAGGTCATGTGGATCATCATGGTCACATCTGGTCTACCTGATATGGGTCTCGGTTTCGAAATCGCGGCTCCAGATATCATGAGGCGACCTCCTCAGAGCGTAAGTTCCCTTCTCCCGGCATTTCAGCTAAGCTCGTCAGCTAACATAATCCTAGCTCAAACGCGGAGTTTTCACCCTAGAAATCATGCTCGACATGCTCGTCTACGGCCTCTGGATCGCCGCTCTATGCCTTGCTTCCTTCTGTCTCGTCATGTTTGCCTGGGGTGATGGCGATCTAGGCTCCAACTGCAACGACCACTACTCCGACGTCTGCGACACCGTGTATCGAGCCCGAGCAACCTGCTTCGCCTGCCTAACGTGGTTCTCGCTGTTCCTCGCCTGGCAAATGGTTGACATGCGGCGCTCCTTCTTTCGCATGCAGCCCAACTCCAAAAAATACTTCACCCAATGGTTCCTCGACGTCTGGCGCAACAAGTTCCTGTTCTGGGCCATCATGGCGGGCTTCATCACCATCTTTCCGGTACTATACATCCCAGTGATTAACACCACGGTGTTCAAACACAAGGGCATTAGCTGGGAGTGGGGTATTGTATTCATCGCCACGATCCTGTTCTTCGTTGGTATCGAGGCATGGAAGTGGGCGAAGAGGATCTACTTCAGGAAGAAAGATATGCAGACGGGTGCTAGGAGGGGCTCGATTGATCTCGAGAAGAGGGTGTTTGAGAGGTATCTCAGCACGGCTATTAGCACGGATGACGAGAAGTGAACAGTGCGGAAATGGGAAAGGGGGTAGTCTTTTGACTCCAATTCTTGTTTTGGTCGGCGTTCTAGCGGCATGTTTCATAACTTAATTTCTCCCTTTTCCTCCATCTCGTCTAACCCTAGATTTGAGGATTTTCTGGGACCTAGATAAATGTTCGATGAACTATCGGAGAACATATTCAAAAGCCGATTTACCAAATTCTTCTCGTCCAAATTTTCCCCAATTGCTTGGCCTTGTATCGAACCATACGAACAACCGAGTTGATACTTATCCGCCATACGAATTATCAGAAACATCGCATTTCACCTCTCGCAAATCAATAGATGTCGTGCCCACACCCCTGTTCCCACCCCGCCCCGCTCCAACCTTGGCCCCAAGCCTACCACCTTGGCACATGGTCCCAGCGCACCTAAGTGGTTCTACAACACCAACTTCTAGGCTCACATTACATCAGCCCAGGATTTCCTACTCTTGGTAAGTCTAGGCACGTCCTTCGGTTCCTAACGACCCCGGAGTTCTTTGCGGCTAGAAGGAACTCGGCACAGGAGCGGGGAGCCAAGCGGCCGCGCTCCTCCATCACGCGGGGCCAAGAGCTCGACGCGTGGGCTTGGATGTTGGCTTGGGGGTGGTCTGAGATCTTGGAGAGAGGGGATGATGGGGATAAGAGATGGTGGGACCCGGAGGGATTGTGGGGGTTTGGAAAGCGCGACCCGATATACGAAACCGTAAACGAGAACGAAGATAGAAGTACGTACGCTCTCGTACGGATATCTGGCCTCCAGACACATACGACGGGTGTTGTTACTGCATAGGTACTCTACGGGGTGTGGATAAGACAAGCCGCAAGAATGCCCGCCGTACTTTCCAACGTCGTAAACACAGCTTTGCTCGAGGCACGGCGCGACCAGCCCTTTACAGACCGGCGCTCGCTCTCGCCCACCGCGATTGGGTTTCTGGTTCCACTATTTGTTTGCATTTTTTTTGGGCCTTTGTAAGTCTTCCTCCAGCCCAATTCCCTTCTCCTTTCTCTTTCAATATTCAGCATACAATTCTAGTCTAAGCTGGCTAACAGGGATATGTGAGTAGTATTTGTGCCCTCTGCATCCGCAACCGCCGCGAAGGACGCATGCAGGAGCACATTGCCGCCGCCAAACGGCCCGCCGTTCGACGAGAAATTGCGAGGAAGAGATTGAGCGAGGTCACGGAGGTGGCAAAGTTGGAATATGAGGGAGGGGAGAGGTTTGCGTATAAGGGGACGATGAATGAGAGGAGTGAGGAGAATACCTCAACTCTGGAGAGAGACTGGTATGTTTGATCCGCTACACATTTATAAGTCAGAAGGTGAAATTCGAGGCTGACGAGAAGATACAGTGCGATATGTCTCTCCACCTTGCACTTACCTTCGCCCCCTGAGCCTATCAAAGCCAAACTTGCCACGCTTGAAACCACAACCGAAACAATTTCTTCATCGAAACACGCTTCAATATCGAACTTGTCCCTGTCTGATAAAGAAGAGATTCTAAAACTCAGAGCCTGTGGCCATGAATTCCATGCCGAGTGTCTGACCTCCTGGTTCGTTATCCGAAAGTATAGCTGTCCGATCTGTCGGGCGATATATTATTCTAAAGAGAGGGGGATCGGGATGACAGGGGGCGAAGAACAAAGGGAAGAGGGAGAAAGGAGTAGAGAAGAGGTGTAAAGATTTCAGCTAGCCCTGGTCCTGGTAAAGTTTTACGAAACAGTTGTGGCGACGAGGTGAGACGATGTTTCCGATGCTACCTCCACCTACCCAGCGATAGCGCTTCGCATCCCGGATATGGAATTTTTCGCCATTGGACATACACAACTTAAATTGTGCCCTGAGCCCGACACTACCTACGAACCACGCCCACACATTACTATCTCCTTCCACCACCACGCCGGAACAGACTTTCGAACCAACCAAAGTAACCGTAATCTCGATCAAAGCAGGACCGAACCCCGCGTCCGAAGTCCAGCATTTCTACATGAATGCGGTCCCATGGTTCCAGTGAGACAGTTTATGAGTTGGATATCGCACTACACTTCCCGAATGGGGTAATTAGTCGCTTCATCGCTTACAAACCACACCCATTCTTGCAAGACGTCTTGCACAATATCAAGAACCTACCGAGTCCCCAACTAGCTCACGAAGTTCCGGTCCGATACGATCAGATGCTATTGCGTCACGCCTCTCTTCCCCGCACTCCCCACACACCTAGCCGCCTCCTACTTCCCTGTCTATCCCCTCCGCGGCCACCCTGCATTCTCTTATTTTGAATTTGGCACGGAAGCGCAACTGCACATGAGCACGTCACATCAAGCGAGATACCAGACTTTGCGTACGCAGTGATAATTACAGTGTAATATATGCTGGACTGAAACAGGACAGAATAACTGTTGTTTTGTGAGGGGTATTCTTTTTTAGTACAAAGAAAGTTCTGCCATGTGAATAATCACCGACAGCCCGTATGCAAAGGAAAGTAAAGATGAGGATCACTAAACCATACCATACCAAATCGAACTAATTTGGTTTAACAATAAATATGTCATAGTCTTAAAGTATTTCCGTTTATTTATGTATAACCCACAATCTACTCTGGTCACAAATCTACAACCAGCCCCATACACAACCACGTTCAACCGAAACAGTCCCCCCAATAACCCTTATATCCCATCCCATCACCACACTGTAGCGATAAACAAAGCCCACATAAAAACCTATATTGACATACCCCGACAAACCAACCTCAACAACAGAAGCCAGAAAAAGCCATCCACCACGAGATCTAAGAATAGCAACCCCAATCCTACAATCCTACAATCCTACCCACCTACCTGGAGAACAGGAACATCCATCTAGAGACCATCCCCACACGACACACACATGACTCCTCCATCCCACCCTCCCCACCGCATAAACCAAACCAAAACAAAACAAAACAAAAACAGAACGCAATCCTTCCTCCTCCCCAGCTAAATATACAACCATGCATACAACATGCAAACAGTAACCCGCCACTCAAACACAGCCTCACGACCCCAACCCCAACCCCTCACCCACCATCTCACCCACCATCTCACGACGATCACGACGACCACAACCATCCCCATCGTCGTAAAAAATCCCCAGTATAGGTAATGCACCCCCCATCCTCCATCCTCCATCCCCCGCCCCCGCCCCAACGGCCCCCAAGCGCTAATCGTCCAAGCCTAGCTCCATCCCAACAAAACTCCATGCATGGCACGACGCGACACGACATGACACGACATGTTGGCATGTTGGCATGTTGGCAAGCAAAACAAGCAGAGCAATGGCATGCATAGCATAGCATAGCATAGCATCGCCTTGCCTTGCCTTGCCTTGCCTTGCATATCATATCATATCATATCATGTCATTGGATAGGATAGGATAGGATAGGATAGCGTGTAGGGACCATGAGACGCCCGCTAAGAATAATTAAAACATCAAAACATTTCAAACATAACTGGATCAGATAGCGAAACCTACACACCCCACACACATCCGTTCTTTACGCGCCCGATTGAGAAAGAAAGTTTTTTTTTAGAAGAAGAAGAAGAAGAAACCACGGCCATACAACTATCCATCTCTAGATAAGAGTCTATAGATAGCGATGGAGAGATGGAGATGGAGATGCCTATAATAAAACCACTGGGCGTTGCATGACTTTACTCGTTGGAAGGCGCGTCGTAAAACGAGCCTGTGCTATTTAAACACACACAGTGTGCAGATTATGCGATGCGATGCGGTGTGACGCGATATGATTGGATGTGGTGTTTGTATAGATTTTCTTCTTCTCTCTTCCCCTGCGCACTCCCATTCCCTATCCATGCTACCCTACTCTACAACACTAGCTCCAGCTAGGCACGTCTAAAATGCACGCCCATGGGGATCCTTTTTGGTATGTACCCCGTTCCATGCAATTGGAGACCATGCGACCCCGGCAGGTAATCCAGAATCCCCCAATTATATATACATGTATGAAAACAAAAACAGCGGCAGAGAGGTATCGAGGCTCAAATAATGTCGCCAGAAGGTAGAACGTAAGCCGTCTACGTCTTTAAAGAAATATTCCATCTCAATCTCAATCTGCCATCCCCATCTCGCCTAAACGCGGAACGGATACAGAGAGCTGGGTATATGGTGAAGAAGTAGCAGGAGCAGTAACAAATTGTAGCCAACAGGATCGGGATAAACAGAAAGGGAACAAACAACCGAGAGAGGCCGGAATAGGAACGACCGGGATGCATGGCATGCTGATAGCCAAACACCCCAGTCCGGCTGATGAAACAAAAGACAAAATGCATGCCGATAATGCGAATGCTGATATCCCAGATATCAATAAAAAACATAATGCGAATCTCCAGACTCCGGTTTGGCTCGGAACAATGCTGGCCCGTCCCGTAAGATGCGCGGCTCTCGAAACAGACAACGAGTCCGGCGGGGTATGCAACGACCCAAATCTCAGGTCAGAATGCAGGACCAGTGTCGAGTACAGGGATCTGCAAAAATTTCGATCGTGCGATTGATGAAGCTGACATGATAGGTGTCGAGCGAGCGTGCCGCACCTTAGCCTATAGTACACACATACAAGAAACCAGGAAGTTGCCCTAGGGAAGAAATAACTGGCAGACGTCGTCGTACGCGTTCGCCCAAGCAAGTGTCGTGCCAGAACCGAGATGTGAGCAGAACGGACTGGCGCAAACCCAGGTCGCGGTATACCGAATCGAGTAACCGGATGGAAACGACATGCAGGCGTCTATGCACAATCGGAGCGCGCGTGGAAAATAGATTGAACCCGATATACGTGGTCAGCCGGCCCGCGGGTCGGGACATCGGCGTACGTTTCATGTCTTATGAAAGCTGGCTTCGGCTGACGAGAGCACCACTCTATGCTGCATGCGACGAAAACGTTGGCCGGGAGGAGAGCGAGAAGCGGGGCGAATGGGGTGCCTAACAGGATAAAGCCAACGATTCTATCTATACCACCCAATAATGGAGTAATGCGACGGTACTCTGGGTATATGAAACCGAACTTTGAAGACGCCAAGAGGTGCTCGGAGAATACAGAAAATGAAAAGTCCAAGAGGCAAGGAAATCAGCCGTGATGACAGGAACAGTCGGGCGGAGGGTGACGCGTAGCAAGCAATCTCTCCTCAGGCAGCCGAACCGGGAATTCACACGATAATGCCGCATCATTAGCAGCACACGCACACTCGTAGCTTGCAGGCAACATTGCAATGCAATTTTACAAGATTGGAGTTGTATCTCTTGCGGGGTTGCCGGGGCGGCAGCACTGCAGCACTGAAGTCGAGATGAGGGGACTTTTGGTGTTGTGGAGCTCATTTCGCTTGCGAGACCTGCAATTCGCGTTTGCATGTGCTAGGGTGCAGGACGTATCCGAACGTGGCGTCTCTTAAAATAACGGGCGCAGAACGCCGGTTCTCAACAACGTGATTGTGCTGTCACTGCTGCAGAACCAGCCGCCGTTGTAGCCTGACGTGCGCATGGTGGAAAGCGAATCCGGATGCGGCCGTGATGCTGAAACCCTTACTGTTCCCTTTTAGGAGATGTGGGCACAGACCCCCGATCCTGTCCAGCCAACTGTTGGTGCGGCCCAGATTGTCGTGTTTCAGTTTGAATTGCCATGGGCGTTGCCGGTCGCGCATGTTGCACATTTCCACGCCCGTCATTTCGTTGCGGTGCAGGTGCATACGCATGTTCGTGTTGTTGTTGTTGTTGTTGTTGCTGTTGTTGTTGATGTGGACCTTCAGCTCCGCGTGGCGCCGACGGGAAGCGATATTCGCTGCTATCGGCTTGCTGTGCTCCCGCTTCATGGTATCCGTGGCTCGTCATCGTACCACGTCGACTCAGATGACCGCCTTGACCCTCGCCCCCTCGTGTAGATGCATCAGAACGGGCTCTAGCATGCCCTCTACGGCCTGGCGTTGACGTGGAAGACGTTGACACATGCGAGAACGACGGAGAGGTGTAAGGTTGAGGCGCCGACGTGGGAGGCGGTTGAGCTGGGTGGCCGCCTTGGGCCTTCCGCTTCTTGGGGGAGCTGGTGTAATCGGGGTCAGACGCATGAGACGCCGCACGTTGACGGGGCGGGAACGAGGGCGAGGCTTTGTATTTACCTGATGGCGTTGCAGGCGGGTTCCCGCTCGCGCTCTTCTCTTGCTGTGATGTGGGCGGAACCCAGTGGTGAAAGTAAATGGATGGAGATGACTGCTCCTGCTGTGCTGGCTGCGGTTGAAGCTGTTGAACGTTCGAGGGAGCCACTGGGGGCTGCTGAATGTGCATTTCATTCGTGGTCAGCCTGGGGAGCTGCGATTGCGGCGGTGGTCGAGGCGCTGATGTAGGAGCACCGGATGGGTGCGCGGCTCTTGCTCTTGGGGACATGTTTCCGCTGGCATAGGAAGTGGATGAGAAAGCCCCATGCTGAGGTTGCGCCTGCAACGACTGTCCCGGTAGTACTGGGGCGGGCGGTAGGCCTGATTGTGGTGTCTGTGGCGTTCCTCCGTACAGTCCTGGCGGTACCTGGCCGATCAACCTCGTCTCTCTGCGGAGTTCGGGTGACAATTGGGATTGCCCGTGGGCCTGTGCTTGCTGCTGCTGCTGCTGCTGGGAGCTCTGCAACTGAACCGTATACTGCTGGATCCAGTCGGCAGTCATGTTTGCAAGATTCCCCCCGCCGATCCCAGCAAAGATCATCGGAACAAGGTGTGGGGGAACGCCGCCTTGCATGGACTCCCTCAACATGGACTGCTCAATCTTGCGTTGCTCGAGCCGTAGGCCCTCCTGCCTGGTCTTCTCCTCCTCTTGTTTCCTCTTGTCCTCTTCGGTCTTCGCCATTAGCCAGTTCTTCATACCATCTTCGGCGCCCTGCCATTGCGGCGGAGCCGGTGGAAGTGAGCCCAACGACGGGGTAATTGGAGGCCCCCGCCCTGGGTCCGGCAGCGTCATCGCCGAGGGCGGAGGCAGACCCCGGTGAGGCGTGCCCATGGTGGAAGAGGCACTGGCCGGCAGTGGGTGAAATTGCCCGCCTTTGAGCTTGGGTGAGAATCGTGCAGGCGCGGAAGAAGAGAAGGTCGGAGAGTAATCATGAGTCTTGTATTCGAATTCCGGTTTGGCTAGCTTAGAAAGAGTGAGCAACATGAAGGGTGGCGGAGACAGTGCAGGTGATGGTATTGGTGGTGGTGGTGGTGGTGGTGGTGGAAGAGAAGAAGAAGAAGAAGAAGAAGAAAAAGAAGAAGGTCGACATTGAAGTGACTGGGTCGAGACGTCAAGTGCAAAGTTCCAGAAAGAGAAGGACCTACGTACATACTTATTCAAAGAAGCTTTCCAGGAGCCACGGTCACCAATGGCCCAAGGCTCAGTGGCCGTTGCCTTCCAGGGCTGGGCTTAATGCCTGCCAGGCACAGAAGACCCACCTTGATTCGCGGTTAAAGACAAGCTAGAGAGAGCAAATGGGAGTTGGTTACAGGCAAAGCTCACTGCACCGAAGATCTCGACCAGTAGTGGCTCGCGTGGGCGGGCTTGGGCGATCAGGCCCAGGCTGGAGGGGTTGCGAAGGGCAGGAAGGAGGAGGAGGACAGAAACGGAGCAGGTTGTAACGAGTGTACAGGAAGGGAAGAGGGCCGGCTCCCGTTGGGCCAACCGGGGGAAGATGACTGTGGTTGCTACCGTGCTAAGTGCTGGACAGGACTGAAGGAGCGGTAGGCCGCAGACGGCACGACCAGGACATGCCGGTGTGGCGTCTAGCGGGACGGCGGTAGTGGGAGAGGCAGAGCAAGGATGTGCATGAGCAGGCCGGTTGCTGTCAGCAGGGTGAGGTTGGGTGGTCCTGGGATGGGGTGCAGTCTGACGTGCCCTGGAGAGTGCCTCCGCCGCCGCTTTTCTGGGTGTGCTTCCCAGAGCGGCCTGGCTCTGTGGCGCTGGCGCCGGCTGCGAGGCTACTTTTTGACTACCTTTTTTTGACGTGCGTCTGGCCAGGTAGAGCCCGGGAGCCGTGGTGGAAGTTGGAGGGCGACGAGGCCGGGGGGTGGGAGGCCTTGGGGAGGTAGCCGGTTCGGCGCATGTCCACGGTGCTGTGTCTATGCGTCTGTGTCTATGTGTCTGTGTCTATGTGTCTGTGTCTATGTGTCTATGTCTATGTGTCCATGTCTATGTCCATGTGTCCATGTGTCTACCATGTCTACTGGCCGAGTGCGTGGTGGGCCGTCGGATGCTGCCCGCCGTTACTCGAGGCGGGCGACACCATATACGCGGTGCAGAGGGGAGCTGACCTGGCCGTCTGACGGCGCTGCCGTGGGCCGTGGAGGCACGAGAGCGGTTGGGCGATGCCATGCGGCTGCCGTTGAGGGCTCCGCTTCTGGACTCGGGCGGCCCAGCTGGCGGCGGCGGCGGTGGCTGGTGGTGGTGGAGGCGAGGGCTTTGTGGAATTGCAGGGGGACGACAGCGTCGGTGGGCGGGCGACATGGGATGGAAACCTGCGCGGCGGCCCAGGACCAGGAGGCAGGGTCAGACGCTCGGGAGGAAGCGAGCGCACTCTCCCCACTGTTCGTGAATGCGCGACTGCGTAGGAAATGAAGGGCTGCGGCCGCCGTCAGACCTTGGGCGTGCGACGTCCCGAAGCAGCGCGGCGAAATGAAGTCTGCGTGTTGGTGGAGCCGCGTGTATCAACTCGAAACCGGCCACGGGCACGCTCGATGGCCCTCGACGGCCGCCCTCGATGCGCAACCACGGCCGCGCGCGCAAACGAACGGCCAGCCTGTCAGCCTTGAGCGACGCTGGGGACGGTGGTGCCGCGGATCGACGCAGCGCGGCGGCCGCCAGGGCGAATCGACATGGCCCGCTGTCTCCGGCCTGACACGCGCGAGCGAGTCGCCGTCTCGCACAAGACAGACACAGCACACCACACAGCACACAGTTCAGACTACTCTTCCCTAGGCCGTGGCAGAGGGGGCCGTGCTGGCTGGACGGTCGAGGACTGAGCAATCGGGGGTTGCGCAATCACCGAGCGCCTGGCTCCGGTGTGAACGATCGCCTGAGGAGCTAAATTTCCGTGTCTGCGCGTGCACTTTGCCTGTTTGGCCGCGACGAGATCAACCTGAAACCAGTGGCGCCCCAGATTCAGTCCAGAGGATCTCTGCACGGCCGCGCCCTGGGAATCGAACAGCTGTTAGGCGCCGTCCAATCCCAGCAGCGCCCGCCCAACAGCCGCGGGGGACGGCGCCGTGGAGGTCGTGGTCGTGGTCGTATATATTCCGGTATATAGCTGCGTCCATATGACCTGTACCTACAGTACAGTGTACAGTGCTGTGTAGAGTACATGCCCAGACACCGCCCCCCTCGCCGAGAGCCCCGGGGAGTCAGAAACCACCACCACGAGCGAGGCCACATCAAACAAGATTGCTGCTGCTTTGGACGCGGGACTGCTGCATCCAGCAGCTGCCCGTGTGGCGCATTGCCCCGTTGGGCTTTTGACTTTGCCAGCTGCTGGGACTCGTGCGACGTGCGAACGTGGAGCCAGGCCTGGCTG